>JAMZAV010009512.1:0-24630 GCA_024449915.1 Sweltsa coloradensis | reverse complement strand
GGTCGTATCAGTTACGTGCGGGTGAAGTGATATTTGATAAACGTCTATTGCGTCAACCGAGTTTCTTACGGACAAGTTGAATCGTGAAAAATAACTTTTACGAAACCGTTAAAACTGGTTCAAACTGGCACCAGTTTTACCTTGTTTTTAACCGTTCGTGTCACACACCTCGTCCGAGGTGTTTTTAGATACGGGATTGACCGTCTAAACACGCTGGTTTCAACTGATTAATGCTACGACAAAAACTCTACATTTGGCATGATAAAATGCGTGTTTTGCCGGATTTACCAATAATTGTCCGATTGAAAATCTTTTTTCCCTACATCATCAGGCGCAATGAGTGTAGTAGATTGGCTAGAAAGTAAATAAGGGAAAAATTGATTTGGCTCACTTTTAGGCACAAAAATACTTTTTTAATCCAAGATTTGTACTTTGACATAATTATTTACCGCCAGCTAAGCTTCTTTTAGGACGAAATCGTTCATCCGAACACGATGGTGTAAATCCTTTTGCGCTGAGACATGAACTCTACATTTTGTAGGCTTAGGAACCTTCATTATTGTTTCTGACGTCATGATTGCTCAAGTGTTTACTAATTGCCTTCAGCTGTCAATTTTAAGATGTGGGTTTAACATTCAGAACAAATTATCAATCACGATCAGCTTTTATGCTGAATAGGTTACACCATTTAAAATATGTTTAAAACAAGCTTCCTGTCAAAATAACTTTGCCCTTGTTCATCCTCTGTAGATCTTGACATTGTACCTTAGACACAGCTTGCGGCTAACTCAATAATAAAACCAAGTCGTCCCTTGTGTGTTTGCTTTGACTTAATCTAGTTTAATCGTGGGCCATGTGTTTCATTCCCCCCAGCAGCTCGCTAGCCCGGCCAAATCCCAGCCACCTGTAAGATGCAAGAGAATCGCCCTGTTACTTCAGTGTTTTCTCTCAGTCTTGCCATGTGTTGCTTCAGGTCCCCCCACTGCACCAACTCTGAGCCTGGTCTACACCGGTAACAATGTCACGGCCACATGTGAGGTGCCGGAGAGTCGCCCTGTCGCCAACATATCCTGGTTCCTGGGCGACGATGTCATCCGCGAGGACTTCATCGACGACACTCAAGCCACGGCTCAGGACGAGTGGAGGTGGCCCTGGATGAAGGGGGCAATCAGGCAGACCGTCACACTACAGTTGCAGCCCCTGTACAACGGCAAGAGCTTGAAGTGCCTGGTCTCACACGTTGCCTTGGCAATGCCACTGATTGCAAGTGAACGGTTACCATCTACAGGTGAGTTATACACTGTGTACACCAACATGAAATATTCACGATCTGTGTAGAGATATTGCAGAGAAGTTGACAACTAACTAATTATAGAAGGATTAATAAGACACTTTATTCAAAGCAAAACACGAGACAATAACACTGACGCTCGTCCGACGCGGACGCCATTGAAATACAGAACTACCAACATAACAACATGAAATATTACTAGTATAGTTTGGGCGCGCTGTTCAAGTCCATATTTAACACTCCGCCTCAGCACGTCCCAAAGTTCTTTACAACACAAAGTTCTTTACAATGCAAAGTTGGTCCCGCAACTCTCCAAAGCGAGTTCCACAGATCGCCTTAGTCAGAATATCCGCCTTTTGATCTTGTGTTGGGATGTAGACCGCCTTTATCTTCTTTTCTTCCACCAATCGCTTGACAGAGTGGTATTTAACCTCCACATGCTTCAAGCGGTTTATTTCCCACTTTTCCAGGTTCTTGATACATGCTTAATTGTCTTTAAACAACACGACTGGCTCTTGTACATCAACGTCAAGATCTTTCAGCAGTCCTTTTAACCACATAACTTCTGCATCTGCAACCGCAAGAGCTACATACTCGGCTATACTCTTTTTAGGAGACCACACTGACGGGCACCCAAACACCATCATTAAATGTCTCGAAGTACTCCTGTCTGCCGCTCCACACAATCAGAGTCAGCGTAACCAACTAATGGCTGTTGATGATCACACTTGTAGAACAAACCAAAGTCCAAGGTTCCTTTCACATTTCAAAGGATTCGCTTTAGTCATTTCCACTCACATTCCGTCGCATTAGTTTGAAACTGGCTAAAATAATGCAACGCGGCACTAATGTCCGGTCTCGTAGTCAGCATTGCATACATCAAGCAGCCGATTAGTTCACGGTACGGTTTCTTTCCATGATGCAATCTTGATCACCTTCCTTGTCTTCTTTTTTCTGTGCTTCCCAGGGAGTTTTCACAGGTTTACAGTCTTCCATCCCAAATTTGCGTAGTACTTCCAGCAAGTAATTTGACTGATGTAGAAACACTCCTTCTTCCTTCTTCTCAACATTGATGCCCAAAAAACATTTTAGATCACCAAGGTCGGTCATTTGGAATTCAGCACATAAGTCGTTCTTCAAGTTCTTTACGCTCTCTTGACTTCCAGTTATCAAACAATCGTCAACATAGAGTAGAAGATACAACTCTTCATCTTCTTTCGCATATAAACAGGGATCGTTTAGTGAACGGTGAAACCCCTTTTTCACTAGAAAATCATTTATTCGTGCATTCCAGATGCGTGGTGCTTGTTTAAGTCCGTAAAGAGCACGCTTTAGACGACACACTTTATTTCCGTCGCTAAAACCAATTGGTTGTTTCATGTAGATTTCTTCCGAAACTACACCGTGTAAGAACGCGTTTTTAACGTCCATTTGCTGCATACATAGACCCTTATGCAAAGCAACTGCAACAAGTGTACGTACAGTGGCAAGACGTGCCACAGGGGCATACGTGTCATTGTAATCGAACCCCCTTTTCTGTGCGCAGCCTTTCACTCCTCAATCGAGCCTTGTATTTCTCGACATCTCCACTTGCATTTCTTTTGACTTTAAAGACCCACTTGTTTGCAATAGCTTGCCTACCAGGTGGCAAATCCGTTAACTCCCAGGTATTGTTTTCTTTTAACGCATTAATTTCCTCTTCAGCAGCTTTCTTCCATTCTACCTCATCACTTCTGCCTGAAATTTCATCAAAGGCCTGAGGCACGTTGTCCACGAACGAACAAAGAGCGAAGGCAGTAAACTCATCCATGTACTTTGGTGCACGGACAACTCGCCCTGAACGTGTTTTAATGACATCGTCTTCTTCTTTCTCTTCCGTTGTCACTTCTGGTTCTTCCCTTTGGATTTCTTGAACTTCATTTTCCGGTTCTTCACGTAGAATAACGTCTGTATATTCACTAGGTATATCTCCGCCTGACTTGGACACCTTCGTTTTACTCTTGTAAAAGTAGTCAGTTTCATCAAAGATAACATCATGACCGATGTAGAGTTTCTTGTCACCCTCATTCCACAATCGATAACCATTCGATGCATACCCAACCATGACACACTTTTCAGATCTCGAGTCCAATTTTCCGATGAGTTCTCGTGGAACTCTGAGATAAGCGGCACAACCGAAAACTCGAAGCTTTTCGATACTAACTTTTCTACCATACCACAGCTCAGCTGGTACTTTATTTTTTAGAGCTATCGTAGGGGCACGATTGATCAAATACACCGCAGTGTAAATAGCTTCCGGCCATAAGTTCTTAGGTACACTACTGTCAAGTAACAGACACCTAGCCTTTTCCATAATAAAGCGATTCATACGTTCCGATACTCCGTTCTGCTCGGGAGTGTATCGTACAGTACATTCATACTGGATACCTTTACTCTTAAAGTATTGTTCCATTGCTTTATTTACATATTCCGTCCCATTATCACAACGGAAACGACTGATTTTGTGGTTCAAGAAGTGTGCTGTAGCCATAGCTTCATACTCCTTAAAGTATTCCAGCACCTCCGATTTGGCCTTTATAACATAGGCTACTGTGAAATGAGTAAAGTCATCAATAAACGTTACGACATACCTTGCTCCGTCTTGTGCATCTGGTTTGATTGGTCCCATCACGTCACTAAGGATTAACTCTAAGGGGCGTCGAGCACGAACACGTTCTTTATTGTGGGGCAATTTTGTTTGTTTACCTTTCACACAAGTTTCACAAACCTTCTTTGTTGCTGTCGTCACTGCAAGTCCATCCACTTGCTTCCCTAGAACTTTAAGTTTACGGTTACTTATGTGTCCTAGCCGCACATGCCACAGTTCCGGAGTCTCTGCCAATAACGTTGGCACTTCTGACGCCAGTTGAAAGTTGAAGCCGTACAACTGCCCAACTCGTTCACCTTGAGCGAACTTCAAATTTCCTTTCGAGATGACAGCTTTTCCCTGTTCAAACACGATTTTATAAGAACGCGCTTCTAATCTTCCCACTGACAGCAGGTTAAATGTAAAGGGGGTCAACAACACATCATGTATTGTTGGGTTCAGCCCCCTTCCCAATGTTAACTAACACGTGTAACTTCCCCTATTTATTCACACTAACCTTCTGCCCAGAAGCAACAGTGATATTCAGTGGGTCAGACAGTTCCTCCACACTGTCTAGTAAATGTGCATCCTCACTGCCTATCATGTGCTGAGATGCCCCAGAGTCCAGATAAAACTGCACTGTTCCTGACCTTGTTTTCACTTGAAGTGAAGTTGCTGCCGCAGACACTGCAACAAACGTGAGGTCTTTGGAATCTTGTTTTGCGACCTGGGCTTTAGGCCTAGACGAATTTTTCAGATTAGGACAATCCACACGTCGGTGGCCTACCTTTTTACATTCGTGACATGCATATGGAAAACTTTTCTTCTGCATTGGTTTGAACGTCGACTTCTTTGTGTTTTGTGCACTGAACGCAACTGATGACGATGGGTGTCCCGCATCATTACTTGATGTGTGATTGGATTCTCCTTCCAGGAGGCGATTTTTTTACAAATGACATTGACAGTGTCTGTGATGACAAAGTCTCTATTGCGGTTACTACATTATCAAATTCAGAAGGCAACGTTAGCAACAAGTGACACATCCGTTTCTTCTAAAGTAGCACCAGTCTGTTTTAACTCCCGCACTAGCTTGTCAAATTGTAAGAAATGACTTAGCAAATTCCCTACGGCAGGGTCAAATTTCATCACCAACAACTTCTTACGCAAAAGTAGTTGACTAGCCACGCCTTTCCTTTCAAAAGTATTTCGCAGTTTAAACCAAATGTCATAGCACGAAGTACAGTCTTTGACATACTCCAAATGCGAATCAGCTATACGCATAATTATTTGTGTACGACACTTTTTCTCCTTCTTTACTAATTCATCAATGTCTTCCTTTCTACGAGTGCTTTCAGCTTTTCTTCCGTGTCTTCCTGCACGCATTGCAGTACCTCCAACTCGTCCAACACGGTCTCCAATCGGAACTTCCAATTCGAGAAGTTTTCGCCGTTGAACAGTGGCACTTTGAATCTGTCTTCGGACTCCATAATTAGCCTAGTTATTTTGTCCAGAACGTCTGGTACCCATAACCTGTAGAGATATTGCAGAGAAGTTGACAACTAACTAATTATAGAAGGATTAATAAGACACTTTATTCAAAGCAAAACACGAGACAATAACACTGACGCTCGTCCGACGCGGACGCCATTGAAATACAGAACTACCAACATAACAACATGAAATATTACTAGTATAGTTTGGGCGCGCTGTTCAAGTCCATATTTAACAATCTGAAACCTTGACTTGAGCTTGAAAGGTCAGGGAATCAAAGTGATAAATAGCTAAAAGACCTGTGGATGTATTATTTATTATATTTTAGTACAATAAATGATTGGTAGTACTAACGGCATGTAACTTGATCGGGGTAATGCATGATCACATTTTTACAAAGAAGGACAATATTTAACTACCTCAAAGTCCAACGGACAAACTACTTTATAATTAGTTGAGGTACCGGTATTTATGTATTTTATTAAACTGGTACTAATTTAAGGTTCATTATCATTAATTGCTACAGACAAAGATCAAAGATTCACTACGGTAGTAATTGTGTCATTAGGCTATTCGAATGTGCCGCCTCACGGCTTTGAATAATGAGCCACCTCACGGCTACTTAGAAGAAGACTATATGTCACAAAGGCGGTGTATAAGCAGACGAATAAATGGCCGTCCAAAAGTGATTCAGTTTTCTAAAACATACTCACCTTTATCCTCGATCATCCGAACAATCCTAATACCAAAGTGATAAAACATGGTGACAACGGTCGGATAAGGAAATAAGGGAAATATTAAAATATATTTCAAAGTATTCTGTTACACATATAAGTAAATATGGCAGAAACAAACCAGACGCCCGGTGTGCAGAACGAAAGCACATGGCGGGTCCAAGTGGACCCACCTCAAATCTTTTCTTTTCAACCCCACGAATGGCCTTCGTGGAGGAAAAGATTTGAGCGATTTAGGACGTGTTCTGGACTAGAATCTGTGACTTCAAAGAGGCAAGTAAACACTCTTATATACACAATGGGTGATCGAGCAGAGGAGATCCTAACCTCTTTCAATCTTGCTCGGGAGGAGGAAGATGACTATGATGTTGTAGTACAAAAGTTCGAGAATTATTTCATTCCTATGAGAAATAAGATATATGAAAGGGCATGTTTTCTACGGCGAAAACAACAACCAGGTGAGTCAATCGACACCTATACAACATCACTTCACACTCTATCTAAGACATGTGAATGGGGCAATCTAGCAGACGAAATGAAGTTGATGGCTCTCATAGTAGGCATGTGCGACCAGAGACTAAGCGACAAACTGCAATTAGATCCCAAGCTCACTTTTGATAAGGCCCTCACCCAAGTTCGGTTATCAGAGGAAATAGCTAGGCAAAGGTTAGTACTACATTCTGATCCTAGTAGGCCTAGTGCTAGTAAACCTAACCTTACCCTGGATGAATGCAATAGTAGGCCTAAGCATTCCACCTTTAAGAAGAAAGAAACTTCAAAGTATAAAAACGATAACAAAGGTAAGAAGTCCACAGGGGGTATCAAAATGTAAATAACAAGGTTACAAACTGTAGATGGTGTGGCTACAGCCAAAACCATGCCGATAACCGAGGCTCATGCCCAGCAAAGGATGCCAAATGCAACAACTGCGGCATACAGGGCCACTTCGCTAAGGTTTGTCGTCGTAAGAAAGTCGCAGAGGTCCTAGTCAACAACCAGGCTGACTGTGTCTTTATCGGAAGCATAAAATCATCGGGATCAAAACCATGGATGGTTACAATCAACGTCCACGGTAAGGAAGTAGACTTTAAGGTTGACACTGGAGCAGACGTGACGGTTTTACCAGCTACTGAACAGGTAATCGAGAATATCGCACTTACAAAACCAACCAAAATACTCTGTGGGCCAGATAAAAGACCACTGGATGTTATTGGGGTTGGCAAAGTGAATCTCAAGTTCAGAGGAACAGTATCCACTGAAACCGTGTATGTAGTGCAAGGCCTAGATACTCCACTTCTAGGTAGACCAGCTATTACTAGCCTAAAAATCCTAGGACTAGACCAATCTATCGATCCAATCGTAAACTACGTCCAAGAAACAAATTGGAAACAAGAATTCAAAAATCTCTTCACTGGTTTGGGAACCATCCCAGGAGACTACAAAATCAATGTAGATCCTGGAGCGACTCCAAAAGCCATTTTCACTCCTAGGTCAGTAGCCTTGCCATTGTTAGGTACTGTAAAAAAGGAACTAGATAACATGGTTAAAAATAGAGTCATAGCCGAAGTAGAAGAGGCAACCGATTGGTGTGCACCAATGGTGGTAGTGCCAAAGCCAGCAGGTGGTGTCCGAATATGCGTAGATCTTACTCACCTTAATCGTAGTGTGAAACGGGAAATACATCCAATCCCTAAGGTAGAGCATACACTAGGAAAACTTGCTGGAGCTAAGGTATTCTCAAAACTAGACGCAAATGCGGGTTTCTGGCAGGTTCCGTTGGACCCAGAATCTCAGCATCTCACGACATTCCTCTCGCCATTCGGGAGATTTAAATTCCTAAAACTTCCATTCGGTATCTCGTCGGCCCCAGAACACTTTCAGAGAAAGATGAACATTATACTCCAAGGTCTAGAAGGAGTAGAGATCCACATGGATGACATAATCGTGTGGGGAGACAGCCAAGAAGAACATGATCGCCGTCTTCGAGCTGTACTAGAGAGATTAGAAAAGATCGGAATGACACTCAACGAGAAGAAAACGGTGTTTTCCGTTGACAAAATCACCTTCCTAGGTCACAAGGTCAGTGCCGAGGGTATTGCGCCGGACGAGAAGAAAATATCTGCGATTGTGAACATGGAAGCACCATCGAACGTCACAGAAGTCCAGCGTTTTCTGGGAATGGTTAACTTTCTCGGGAAATACATTCCTCGGAAAGCAGAGATCCTCGAGCCTATAAACAGTCTACTCTCAACAAAAACTCATTGGATATGGGGCCCACATCAAGAGGAAGCCTTCAAGAAGATCAAGACTTTGTTAACCAGTGCACCAATACTAGCATTGTACGACCCAACAAAAACAACTATTGTTTCGGCGGATGCGTCGTCATACGGGTTGGGCGGGGTCTTATTACAAGAACAAGATGATGGGAAGAAGAGACCAATAGCATATGTGTCAAGATCCTTATCGGCTGCCGAGAAAAATTATGCGAATATCGAACGGGAGGCATTGGCATTGACGTGGTCTTGCGAAAGACTCAAGGACTTCATAACCGGGGTGTCATTCTCTATTGAGACTGACCACAAACCCCTAGTCCCTTTGTTTACTTCCAAGAACTTTGATGAGATGTCCCCGAGACTACAAAGATTCCGAATGCGGATGATGAGATACAGCTACAAAATCTTCTATTCTCCCGGAAAAGATCTAGTCGTCGCAGATACGCTCTCAAGAAAGCCACTTCCATGCGAAGAAACAAATGAATTAGAGAGGAAATGTCCGCGTACATACATTTGGTGAACAGCAACATCCCAGTCACAGACACATATTTGGCAAAGATAATAGAAGAACAAAATCAAGATCCAATATGCACAGCACTCGTAGAATATACTACTAAAGGGTGGCCCTCAAAGAATAAAGTAGTACCCAAACTACAGGCTTACTGGTCCGTTAAGGATGAGCTTTCAATTAACGATAGTTTGTTAATGAGAGGCACTCGTCTTATAATCCCGGAATCCCTCCAAAAACAAGTATTGGAGAAAATCCACGAAGGCCACCAAGGAATAACAAAGTGTCGTGCAAGGGCTCGTGAAGCAGTGTGGTGGCCAGGAATATCCACTCAAATTGAATTTGCAGTCAGATCATGCCCACAGTGCATTCAACATTCCAGTAACAGTCATGAGCCAATGATTGCTTCAGAGTTTCCTTCAAGGGCCTGGCAGATTGTTGCCATGGACCTATTCAAGTTAGAACAACAGTGGTACCTCGTCGTAACCGACTATTACTCCCGGTACTTCGAGATCGCTGAGCTCTCAAGTCTCAAATCAAGGGCAATAATCAACCATTGCAAGTCAATATTTTCACGCCACGGTATACCAGAAACGGTCCGAAGTGACAATGGACCCCAGTTTGGCACTTTAGACTTCTCTGAGTTTAAACAGTTCTCCGAATCTTACGGGTTCAAGTTGATAACCAGTAGTCCGAAGTACAGCCAAAGCAATGGATTTGCTGAAGCAGCGGTGAAAATAGCGAAACTACGATTGAAAAAATCGGAAGATCCATTCCTAGCTCTTTTGGCCTATAGAACAACACCTTTAGCTAACGGGTTAAGCCCAGCCGAGCTTCTCATGAATAGAAAACTACGTTCTACACTACCTTTGTCTCCACAACAACTGGACAAAATACCGGACAAGTCGAATCTTCGGAGGAAGGAAGAGATAATAAAAGCAAAACAAAAGTCAAATTATGATCGAAGACACCGATGCCATACTCTATCGCCATTAAAACCAGGTGATGCTGTATGGATAATTGACATGCGGACACACGGAAGAGTTCTTCACTGTGCTACCGAACCAAGGTCATATGTAGTCCAGACCAATCGTGGAGCAGTCAGGAGAAACCGATGGCACCTAATACCAGAGCCGTACTTCCACAGCGACGGAGAAGAAGGAGAGGAAAGCTTCGAGCCGAGTAATACCCAGACGGAGGACTCGCACGAAGAGATAGCACCCCCGGAGCCAGTTGCAGTAGCCAGCCCCTCCTACAGAAGCTCTCAAACAACTGTCTGTGGTCCTCAGCCATACCATGGTGGTCCGTATCAAACGAAGAGCGGGAGGAGAATCCGTCCTCCTATGAAGTTAGATTTATAAGAGCATAATCCTCCAGTAGATAGTTTCATTGTCATATGTAATAAAATTCTCTTCCAGAATAAAAGCATAATTAAAGTTCATACTTAAGAGGAGGATGTGTCATTAGGCTATTCGAATGTGCCGCCTCACGGCTTTGAATAATGAGCCACCTCACGGCTACCTAGAAGAAGACTATATGTCACAAAGGCGGTGTATAAGCAGACGAATAAATGGCCGTCCAAAAGTGATTCAGTTTTCTAAAACATACTCACCTTTATCCTCGATCATCCGAACAATCCTAATACCAAAGTGTAAAACAGTAATTAAATTATATCATTGTTCGCAATTAATACATACTTTATTTGCAGCAAACCAATTTACCTGAGTTGCTCACACGCCACCATCTTCAACTACGCGTACTGGATAGCCTAGAATGATACTTTTTCAACAATCATGTGAAATATCATCCCAGCAAACACAGTGGTGCAGGGCACGGTCTGGGCACACACTGTTCGTGCTGGCGGAGTGCCGGGTAACGGGCATGTAACATTTTGTCCTGCTGGGCGCGTACTGGCGAGGTACTGCTGCCAATATCACAATCTACTCACGGTCATGTGTCAACGTGCGATACCGGGCGCGTACTGGCGAGGCACTGCTGTCAACCGTACAGACGGGTTACGGGCATGTATCAACGTGTCCTGCAGGGCGCGTACTGGCGAGGTACTGCTGTCAACCGTACAGACGGGTAACGGGCATGTATCAACGTATCCTGCAGGGCGCGTACTGGCGAGGCACTGCTGTCAATCGTACAGACGGGTAACGGGCATGTATCAACATATCCTGCAGGGCGCGTACTGGCGAGGCACTGCTGTCAACCGTACAGACGGGTACCGGGCATGTATCAACGTGTCCTGCGGGGCGCGTACTGGCGAGGTACTGCTGTCAACCGTACAGACGGGTAACGGGCATGTATCAACGCATGCTAGCAAATATTTTGCTAAAACACTTGATATCTTTGTAGAAATCTCGTGCCGCGAAGAGCCTTCCTAAAGCACGGGAAACTAACACGGCACTTGTAGTTGGTTCTCCCATAAGTACTCCTTACACATGGAAGGGAAATAATATTATGCTTTTAACAAGTCTGTTTCTTTCTTATTATTCATTTATTTTTTTAAAATTTTAATGTGCCACATTGCGTTAATATCGTATGAATACGGTTCGACCGTTTTTGCTCTTACCTTGAAATATCAATATCGTGGTACTAAAAATAACCAAAATAGATTTAATGTACTCAACATTGTAGATGATGATTATAATTATTGTTTATTTATTAAAATAATTTAAAATTTATTATTATTAATTAATATTAATTGGTAGAGCTATGGCACGTTAAGCCGGAGGTTCTGGGTTCGAACCCCAGTCGGGGCAAACTTTTACGACGATTGCTACGATTTAATAATAATAATAATTAATAATTATTTTTATTGTTATTTTTATTATTAATTATTGATTCATATCAATTGTCGTTAAAGTTTGCTCCGACTTATTATTATTATTATTATTATTATTATTATTATTATTATTATTATTATTATTATTATAAAAGCTGAAACTGGACTTCCTGTATATCTTGAATACTAAATACTAATTTAGTATTTAGAACGACGACTGACAGGAATAAATGGTTGCTAGTTGAACCTCTAGAACACTGTTTATAACTTTTTCTACAAATCATTTGTTTATTAAAATAATATTATCATATAACAGCTACATATAATTAAAAAAAATATATTTTCCAATGTCTACTTATCAAATTACCCTGCAGCCAAGAAAGAAACTTGGAAGCCATATTTAAATTAACTAGCAAAACGCTTAAGTCCCGTCGCGTTGATGGATGAGCTTTTTGTAAGTTTTTAGTTTGCGTGGTATCTATTTACTTATCAAGTGCCTTTTGAACGCATTGTTGGTGTTTTTAAAACCTTTATTCTATGGATTCTGGCTATTCTTATCAACTTTTTCTTTTAAAAAGCAATACAACACTATTACCTTAATGTACATGTGAAATATGAACGTTGTAGCCCCACCCGTTTGGTCAGAATCGGCCCAAATGTCACGAAAATATCGCACTAAAAATCGAAAAAAATTGTAAAAGTACGATATTCATGAGAAATATTTCTTCGATTGTACCCAAAAACAATACACCTCTAAGTTCAAAGATTTCGAAGGTCCCCTCCAATTTCAATCAAGATCGGATTTGCCGTTTGCCTGGTAGAGAGTTAACAAACAGGCAAAAAACAAACAAACCAAAAAAGAAACACCCGAGCTTAATATATTGGGGGGTCGATGAAATTGAAGTCTTTGCTCCGCTCATCCAACTTTGACCAATTATCTTAAAAGTATAAAACAATAACATAATATTATTAAAACAATTATTGAATTATTATTATGTGCAATAATTAGGCACATTCACAAAAGGTATATTATACTAATACAAGTCTTTTGTGGCACTTCCATTGTGTATGCCCCACATTATGTATAATTAAAAAAGTGATTAAAATAATTATTTCCTTACATTACGCTTTTAGATTCAGGCCTGCACATTATTTATTTTGGTTTCACATCTAGTATAATAGTCTGACTGCTACACGAAATTACTTATGGATAATGCTTCTTTTTTTGTGTAATCCAAGTATAGACCTTTATTATTTGGTTTTTCTTGTTCAGTATTCATGTAGACATAGCCATTTAGATAAAAAAATCTGCTAAGTGTCGTATCTTCACAAATTTTAAATATAATATTTAAAACAAACAAGTTTATTGTATAGGCCTACTTTATAATTACAATGTTGTCTTTTTTGTAAATCCGATATACTTTCCCAGTGTATTTGTGGAAGCATTTCTATGAAATTAATAATAGGATAATTAAAGTTCGCACCATAACCATATTAGTAACAGATAATAAAATAATAATGAACAAAACATATTATTACTTTGAGTCGTAATCACATGTTACGTTTCGAACAACCCGACCAAGGGCTAGACGCTTATATAAGCCAGCTAACGCACTCAGTTATTCGTAGGTGTGGTGTCCGAGTGGTGAAGGCGTGCGGCAGTGGAGCAAGGTATCTCGTGTTCGAATCCGACTAATGGCAATAAAATTTATCTCGTGTATATTCTGTCTACTAACTTGTACTTGTAATTCCCCAGATGGTCTAAAATATGAAATTAGTAGCTCCTCTGAATCAAAAGTTATTAATTTTTTAATTCGTTCACTTATTGTATTAGAAAGCGCCAGCGTTTCTTCAAACATGGTTCTGGGCGAGTGCCTTTTTAATGCTGGGCGCGCGCCCGTGGAAGCCGTAGTGGCTACAAAAGTGAATGCATATATGATACTGGGCCGGTGCCGCGGACGACGTGCATGCCCGGTGCCGCGGACGACGTGCCTGCCCTGTGCCGCGGACGACGTGCCTGCCCGGTGCCGCGGACGACGTACCGGCCCTGACGTTCCGCCCCGGTGCCGCGAACCCCATACAGACGGGACCTAAGGCCACACCGGACCGGCACCGCTGGCATAGGAAGTTGGTAGGACACTTTTTTACTGGCCCAGTACCATGTACACGGTACCTGCCCAGTACTGCTTGAGCCGGAAAATACGATACTGTCCTGGTACTGGGCACAGTTTTTGTGTTTGCTGGGATAATGATGCTATTAACCATTTACCAGGAAAAACAGAAAAAAACCTCATCAAAACATTAAAAGTCGTCTCTGTGCTTAAAAAACCGTATTGTTACACATTGCAAAGCCTTTAGACTTAATTTGAAAATATAACATTTTACTGACTTTCGACAGTATGATGAATTAAAGTGAAACGAAACCCGATGTGTACCCTAAATTTTGTTTCTGTCCCCAGACTGTGGGCGACGCAACAACGCTGGCGGACAGACGCTTCTCGCCAGGGGCCACGACGGGAATGTTGGGGAGTTCCCGTGGCACGTTGGTATCTACCAGGTGCTGCCCGGCACTGAAATTACAGAACAGCTATGCGGCGGAACCCTGATAAAACCAAACGTTGTTGTCTCTGGTAAGAATCACTTATTGAAGAGGAGCGAGTTATAGATATAGCGCATAGTTATAGAGGTCTATATTAAGTACACCACCAAGATACAATATATCTACTACAGTGCTTTGTGCTAATTACAGCTGCCCATTGTTTTTGGGATGAAACATCCACTACAAAGAATTCTGCGAGTATTTACAAGGTGGCTGCGGGGAAACACCTCAGAGTCTGGGACGACCAAGACACTACGGTTCAGAGGAGGAATGTCAGCGAGGTTGCGATACCCAGGTTGTACCAAGGATCTTACACAAACTTCTCCCCCGACATCGCTATCGTCCTTCTAGAGTCCCCGGTCGATATCAACTTGAAGACGAACCTAATCTGCGTTGATTGGGGAAATATTCTGGAGCGAGACCAACTCAAAGTTGGATCGGTGGGCGTTGTAAGTTTGCTTGGTGTATTCTCATCAGAAGCATGCCCAATATCTTGTACAGAAACAGCAAAAAGTCCAGTAACAACATCACAAGTTGTGAAAGAACACGTTCTACAGGACAGACAATACGTACATATTTCTTGTCACCAGCCGTTTATGACTGAAGTTCATTTTAAATTACGTAATTATTCTTTGCTTTTCTTCTATTGGGACTCAGCTATAGCTATACAAACAAGAACACAAAAGTTACTGGACATTAAGTAATGCAACTCTGGAAATAAGGCCAAAATTTTTAGTTCAATATCTAAATAAATAATATACATTTTTTTGTAAGCAGAAACACATTTGTTGGATGAGCGTAGCGAGCGAAGCGAAGATTCCATTTCACTACACTGGAGAAAAAAATCCGGAATGTTTTTTTTTTTTTTTTCTTTCTGTATTTTTGGCTGTTTGTTAACACGATTCCGGCTAAACCAATACTCCAATTGCGATGAAATTTTATGGGGGCCTTCGAAATCTCTGAACTGAGAACTGCCACATTTTTTAGCGTAATCGAAAACACTAACACAACTATACAAACTATACACTGTATTTGTAGACTTTAAATCCGCTTTCGACTCAGTAGACCGGCAAAGTCTCATCAATAAGCTTCGCGACCTGAACTGCATTCCTGTCGAACTATTGAACATACTAAGTGTCATTTTAAATATTAACTTCGTGCAAGTTAACGATGGTATCTTCCTCTCCGATCCAATAACACAGTCAAACGGAGTCCTCCAAGGGGACCCTTCCAGCCCACTTTTGTTCAACCTATTTACTTCAGATATAAAAGAATCTATCTTTGACGAATTTAACAAAGACGTTCACTTGATAATGTACGCAGATGACATCGCACTATACACGGAAAACCTCGCTCAGCTTCAATACACTTTACTAAAACTCAAAACATGGTGTGAAAGCAACCATTTAGTAGTAAATGTCAACAAAACAAAAGTTGTTAAGTTCAGAAAAGGGGGTAAGTTAGCCAAAAGCGATGTGCTTTTCTATGGTACTGACAAAGTCGAGTTTGTATCTTCTTTCAAATATCTGGGTATCTTACTCCATTATAAAGGCACTTCTTTTCTCCCCATATCAAAGCAAGATGTTCCTCTGCCATTAAAGCCATGTATACCTTATCTCCAAATTATACTCACTCTCAATCTCTTGTGCTATGAAACTCTTCCACCTTAAAATTTCCCCGATTGCTTCCTACGGCATCGAAATCATATGGCCCTACCTCTCCCAAGCCAATCTCACACAATTAGAATCGGTTAAGACCCTATATATGAAAAAGATCCTTTCTCTATGTAAATTTACTCGTTCCCGCTTGGTATATGAGATGGTAGATGAATCATTGTTTGTTGCTGACCTACAGTTCAAATTTAACCTAAGCCAATCAGACGCCTTTCGTACTGTCGTTCATAACTGCATGACAAAACGCCTTGAAATTAGACCTGAATTCTTTACTATGGACCTGTTCAAAAATGATGATTGGAAAAAACCTCTTGCCAAAAACAGGCATGTGCTAACCCGTGTAGCAGCTCACGGTTTTCACCATTTGTTTTGCCTAGATAGAAAGTTCCATTCATCATACAGACTGCAAATGCTCCCACTGTTCTAGGGATTGCGACCTGTATCATGTTTTTATATGTCCAGCTAGGACTCATTCCATTACTGATCTTGCCACAAAGGGTCTTGTCTAGAATCAGGTATATAAAGTAAAATATAGTCTGAAATGTTTAATTTTTTAAATTTTGTTGTTGTTAAATTCTGTTGTTAACTTGTTATTTTATTAATCATTTATCCTGTCATTGTCATAGATGAAATGTTTCACTGTAACTATTTGTGTAATTTGTAATGGTATTGTGTTGCCTATGTTACGCCATAGTTGGTGTTGTACTCTCTGGAGTTTAATAAAAAGTTTTAAAAAAAAAAATTATTTCTCATGAAAATCGCAATTTTACGATTTTTTTCCATTTTTAAAAAGTTCTTCGACTTATAACATCTACATGATTAATCCGATTTTAATGATTTTTTTACAGAACCTTAATTTTATGAATTAAGATATTCGTGTGAAATTTGAGAACAATCGAAAAATTATTTCTCATGAAAATCGAAATTTTACGGGTTTTTTATTTTTTTTAACAATTCTTTCACTTATAACACCTACATGCTTTATCCTATTGTAATGATTTTTTTACAGAACCTTAATTTTATGAATTATTATATTCGTGTAAAATTTGAGCGCAATCGAATAATTATTTGTTATGAAAATAGCAATTTTACGATTTTTTTCTTTTTTTAAAATTACGATTAAGAAAAAATAAAAGAATAAAGTTAATTTTTTATTTAATTTAATTTAATTTAAAAAAATCGACTTAGTAATAATTTTTTCACAAAACAACAGAAAATCTGCATAACACATGGCAGGTCAATGCACCAATTGCGCTCATCCAACAACGCGGCGGGACTTAAGCGTTTTCCTAGTGGTAAACATAATAATCCGTCTGATAAAATGATGCAGCTCCATCTGATGGTGCATACGCCCCAAAAATCCATTTTTCGCTAAAATGGTTCATACGCCCCTATGATATGAGACCCACGATAATAAATACAAAACTATACTCTTATGGTGAATTCCCAGCAAACAATATAATTTACACGAAATGAATGGTCATCAAAATAAGACTCCAAGATAGCGGCAGGTTTTAGTATCCTGCACAGTCAACTTATGTCAATCCAAATGCGAGTATCAACATTGTTGACACATTAAGTAACTACAATGGTCACATAACAAGACTGTTAAAGATGTGTATCTTGTTTCAGGTGGCTGGCTGGGGCTTGACTGAGCATGGAACTCAGAGTGACGTACTGAAGTACTTGGAGCTGCCATACGTGTCATCAGATACTTGTTTGGACTCCATCGAACGACATCAACAGCATCTGCTCACAGAAGGGAAGTTCTGTGCTGGTTTCGTGAACAAAAGCACGAGTGTGTGTGGCGGAGACTCAGGTGGGGGTATCGTGTTTCTTCACCCGTTCTCCAAAAAATACTACCTCCGCGGCATTGTCAGCATTGCTTTTACGCCCTTTCATGACCAATCTTCCGGGATGTCCTGCTACTCCCAGAATTACGCGGCCTTTACCAGGCTATCTAACTATTTAAGTTGGATTCACGAAAATATCCCTGTTTAATACTTAAATTATTTTGAAATTTGGCATCAATGTAACAATCTGTTCACTGTTATATTACACAAAGCTTCATCTAGAGAAGTAACCAAATCATCAAATCAAATTTTATTTTCTTACAGTTTACAGTTTACAGACATGTACATAGCACAGAACATTAAGTTATTAGTAAGAAAGAAAAGCCCAACTAAGACTAATTGTCTTGTGTTTGGGCTGTGTTAGAAAAATAGTTACTTATACTACATGGCCGCCATAATACAATACAGTGAGTGATACAATATAATAAGTAGATGAGGAAAGAAAGTACAGGTTTATGATAGGAACATTTCACCTAATTCTATATACATTTTCTCTTAATTTTAAAATAATATGAAATATAAAATATAAAATATAAAGTATATAATATAAAATATCAGACATTAACTTAGAAATAAAGTTATAATATAATTTATTCCACTCAAATCAAATTTATGTCAACTGTGACCTAAAACTAATTCTAAAACTAATTCTAAAACTAATACTGCTACTACTAAGTTACTACTACTACTACTACTAATTCTAATTTCTATATTGTGTAGCTATATGTTTTTCTATTTAGGTTACGTACTTCCACACTTTTTGAATATGTTATTCATTGCAATTAGGTCTTCCAAATGTTGTCTGTCATGCTCTAGTAGCCAGGTTTTAATTTTTGTTTTAAATTTAATAAGGCTGTTTTCATTTCGAATATTTGTAGGTAAGAGTTAAAAATTCTTGGTGCTAAAAACTCAGAATGGTTTTGGCCGGTAGTTGAGTTTTTTCTGGGTATGTTCAGACATTTTTCCACCGAGATTCCGGGTTGAGTAGTGAGGGTGGTCAATGTTTTTTTATGTGTACTGTTTGGGTTTTTGAATATATGTATTAGCACCGTTTTTGTATATAGTTGCCTAAGATTCTAAGATATTAAGGGTAGTGTATAATAAATTACTAGGGAAGGTCATTGGTTGATGTAAGATAACTTTGAGGATTCTCTTTTGTGCTATAAGAATCTTCTCCAGATGAGTTATTTTACCACCTCCCCAACCAATAATTCCATATTGTAGAGTAGTTTGAACAAGTGCAAGGTAGATTGTGCGAATTAAATGATTAGTTAGAATGTTTCGTAGTCTGTAAAAGATATATGTCATTTGGCTTAGTTTATTTGCAATGTTTTTGGAGTGAATATCCCATCTAAGATGACAATCAATGAGAATACCAAGGTATTTGGTGTTGTTTTCTCTCTTGATTTGGGTACAGCTTTGAATCTTAATATACGTATGGATTGTTTAATATATTAAAGATTATTTATTATTATTTTTAGTGTAGATTGTAGAGGGAAGAAAAATAGAAAAACATAAATTGATACTATATTAATATTATATGCTTGTGTAGGTACCGGTATGTAAAATAGCAAAATGACAATAAAGATTTCTATTAACTATTTTTCATACACTTTTTGCTACAACATGACGACATCCATATTAATTGTATCCTGTATGAATCTATGGATGAATAAGAACTTGAACTTGTAATGTGAATGTTATGATGATGATTATTGTAAAACCCAAATAATTGTTGAGCAGCATTTGCATCAACAATAATGACTTGAATGTTGTATCTTAAAGCTATTGTAATGGTTAAGGGCTGTAGATAGCTCCTAAGCTTACTTGGGGCGTAGCCTTACAATACAACCCTAAATAACACTACAACCCTTTACCGACCGGGATCGAAATTGTATTGAAATTTGTAATTGGGAATGTAGAACAATCACGATTTAACAGCGATTCTCAAATTTGGGGAATCACTATATTATCCTAATAATCCTATTCTCGTCCTCGTCTAAGATTGTGCATTTCCCCAGATAATCCTGAGTTCGACTCCCCCACTGAATAATCTTAGTACAACAATTAACAGTTCAACAGTAAGCGAATGTCTCTCGTCTGGTATAAGAACAGTATCTCGAACCCACGACCTCTGGTGTCTTCCCTCTTCTCCCTTGTTGCTCCCAGCTCTCCCCCGGAACTCCTTGTTCATGTTTGACTTCCCAGGTGAGACTCCCTTCACCTCAGCTTCATAACTCCAATACCCATTCTGTGTTGTCACTTTACCTTCCCAAGTAAGACTCCCCATCAGTCCGACCCTCAGACCCCACGAAGCCTCGAACCCCTGACTTAAACTGTTCCCCCCCCCCCCATGAGGTTTGAATACTTTGCCACCTTTGAATCTTGTGATTCCCCTTTGTCCAACCAATCATCCGTCTTATTTAGTCTCCTCCGCTGTCTCTCAGCTCTGGAGAGGGACTCTTCCCCTGACCTATTTATTAACTAGGAAAACGCTTAAGTCCCGCCGCCTTGATGGATGAGCTTTTTTGTAAGTTTTTATTGTGCGAAGGACCACTTTTCCTTTGCAAGTGCTTTTAAAATGCATTGTAGGTGATTGTTGTCAAGTTTCTATTGTTACGGAAGGTAGCACATAGCCATCCTCGGTGGCTCATACGATTAGGGTGCTGGTCCGAAGCGTCAAAGCAATTTTTTTATGATTTCGAGTTTAAAAATTTTACTTTTTTATAAAAATAATTGATAATAGAAAAGATATGGTATGAATCCTGCATAAGGCAGGGGTGTTTTGTAATTGTCTTTCATCGTCTGCTTTCACCACTCATTGTCTCAAAAAGCAATAATATCGCAAAAATTGAGATGTTTAGTAACAAAAATCAATCGATCTAGAAAGCACATAGTAAATGTCTAGTATATTATGCAAGATCCTGCTTTCTATTTTAATTTTTAAAATAACTTTGATGTAGGTAGTCCACGTGAAGTGAAGAGCTTTCAACTTAATGCAACGAAAAGTTTTGTAATTTTTATAGATTACAGTTTTTCGTGAAAAAGGGCCTTAAACTTTCTCAAATTGTAAATATAGGTGTAATTAATGTTCCTTGGTTAATTTTGAGGTGACTCACTACTAACTACGCTGGAACTTCTTTGGTTGGGGGGCTCCAAAATAAAATCATTGTGTTTCTCTAAAATACTCCAAAATACTAAACAAAATATATATACAACCTTTCAACCGAAAAGGATTTTCGCCAAAAATAGACTTTAAAGGTTTTAAGGTTTTGCAGTACTTTTTTATTAATAAGACGTCACGCTGGAATATGCCCTTTCACTACCATCATTGCCAATATGGCGGGCAACATTGACATCGCGGCTACACTACCTCCGTTGGTAATTACACAAATAACATCAATATAGTTGAAAGTTTTGAATGCGCCACCTAAATATTAATCAAGCAACATTTATTACACCTATATTTACAAGTTGAGAAATTTTTTGAGCCTTTTTCACGGAAAACTGTAATCTATGTAATTACCAAAAGTTTTTATAACTGAATAGGATGTACGTTAAATAAAATATTGAAAATAAATGCAAAATCATAATTTATGTATCACAGAAATGTTTGTTAAAATGGAATTATTTGGACGTACACTGTTCTTAAAATAAATAATTTAAATTAATAATAAATAAAATAATAATATATTGCTTTGTTCAACCCAGTTTGATAAAGACACTAGACGTTGTGTCAAAATATTACAATAAAATATTTATTTTAAGAACAGTGTACGTCCAAATAATTTCATTTTAACAATCAATTTACCTGTTCTACTAATTTCAATTCATAATCAACATTGAAATGTGCTCGAGCGCTCGTCGACCGTGTGAAGTGAGCAACAGCTTGCTGACGAGCACTTCTGCCTCGTGAGGCCTGAAGTCCTCGCCTCTGACATCAGCACTAGAACATGGCCCAACATTCTGCCTACTTACAACCGTGTGAAGTGAGCAACAGCTTGCTGACGAGCACTCTGCCTCGTGAGGCCTGAAGTCCTCGCCTCTGACATCAGCACTAGAACATGGCCCAACATTCTGCCTACTTACAAAATATTTGAAAAAGAGGGTGGAAAAAGTTTGAGCAGCTACATGGTCTAGTGGTTAAGACGCTCGCTTGGAATGTGGGAGACCCGTGATTCGAATCCCGGTTGGGGCGGATTTTTTTAATTTCTTTATTGTGGTAAATAATAATGATAAAGGCAGGGGCGTAGGAACGGGGGGGATGGGGGGAAAACTCCCCTCCCACTTGTTGGCTTGACCCCCCCAGTGGGCCAGGTATGGGTGTCATTTGCTAACTTATAGCTTGTTGGGTGATTTTTATGATTTTTACTACAATCTGGCTTGCAAACAAAAAGGAAGGTTTTTGTTAACATTTTTTTTTAGAAAAATTGAGTAAGAGACGTGATTTGCGAGACTAGACTAGCCATCTGATTTTAGACTAATATTCATTATATTTTGTGTACAATGTTTTCACTTCCAAGCAGACTGTCGACCGATTTCAGTCAGGTAATCAATCTTCAATGCAATATTAGCTTCAAAATGTAACCCTTATACATATTTAAAATTCGCCTGAAAACGTGTTTTAAGCCACCTATCAAGGGCTATTACTCACCCAACCTCGTAGTCAACTTTGGTGTGACCCCCCCCCCGACTAAAAAAATAGTTCCTACGCCACTGGATAAAGGTAATTTTTCGTATTTTATTCGGCTTCGCCGATCTCTGAGTAGTGGTTGAGCGGTGTGGTTTCTTGGAAAGGACTGTTAGGGAGTGAAATGACTTGTCTGGGGATGTGTTAGATAGTGGGTCTTTGTCTTTGAGGGAATTTAAATCGGTTTTAGGGGAGGACAGAAATTAGGTCTGGGGGGAGTGAGTGGTTGCCACCGGGCGAAAGGGCCCATTAGTAACCGTTAAGAAATGTTATGTTATTTATTTCATAATTTTAATATCTATCTCCAACTGTGGTATGTCCAAAAGAAATAAAAGTTTAAAATATACTGCTTCATGTCGTGTGATGCCCATTGTCATAAGAATTTACTAATCGCCTGATAAGCCTGTACGGTTGTATTATGTATTATGGCTGTTATATAAATAAAATGTAACAAATGTATGCCATGTAACAATACTGCTAAATAAACTGAACTGAACTGAACAAACTCAAAGCTCAGGGTGGATAGGGGCAAGGACCTGTGTTCCCGCGTCGCTTCATATTTTCCCGGCCACGGCCTCCTAGATTGCTGTTCTCGACTCCGCGATTCGATTATGTTCGACTTTCGACCTGACGCCACGCCAACAGCTGCTGTCAAGCGGCGTACCTTTCCTCTGTCTTGTCTTTGGAATGTCTCTCAACTGTCAGGTCGTGAAAATTCGTTGCTTTTCCGAGGGCCGCTTTTCCGGCAAGGGGCCTAACCTGTCTCGTGGTTGGAAGTTTGCCCTACTTCGTTATCCATTCAATGGTAAGTCCTTTTATAACCATCCAGGTTTATTTACGGTCTACTTAGGTAGGCGTTGTTTGTACTAACGTCGTTTGGATTGTAGTTTTTCATTTTCACAACTTTTCTCTCAACTTTAGAACTTTTGTTTGCGTGTGTATCTTGCTTAGGCCTAGGCCTTGTCATGCTAGTAGAAGTAGATTCCAAGTCTTACTAGGCCAAGTGCGTTGTTGGGCGCAGGCCTAGGCTAGGCGGTATCTTGGGTTCTTGTCTGGGCGTGGGTGTCCCAGGCCTGGAGACCTTTTGGAGGAGTCGTGGTTCTAGGCTAACCTAGGCCCTACCTCGTGGCGTCCATCTAGCTAGGAAGATGAGAAATCTGAGTGCCTAGGCCTAGGCCCTAACATAACATTTCTTAAGGTTAGGCCTACTAATGGGCTCGGTAATTATGCCGAACACGGTTGCCCGAGAAAAAAGATGAAAAAATTTACTTACCATATTCCAGTGTGTGTAATTAATGTTCCTTAATTCATTTTCAGGTACCGCATTATGGTTTTTAATTTTGTAAACAATGTTTTTCATCTTTTCACTAGTGGAAATTGAGCCGTCATTTGTGCGTCCACATACTACATCGCCATGTTGATTTGGAAAGCGTGATCTCCTCTGACACGTCTCTACCGCTGCGTACGCAGCGTAAAAAAGTATTTTTGTTTAAAATAGCGACGTTAAAGGTTAAAAAAGGTATTTTTGTTTAAAATAGCGACGTTAAAGGTTTTGAAGGTTTGTTTTATTAGTAAAACACAACGGAAAAAACAGTGACAGCACAATTTCTAAAAATACCTTTTTTAACCTTTAACGTCGCTATTTTAAACAAAAATACCTTTTTTTACCTTTAACGTCGCTATTTTAAACAAAAATACCTTTTTTAACCTTTAACGTCGCTATTTTAAACAAAAATACTCTCTTACGCTGCGTACGCAGCGGAAGAGACGTAGCGGAGGAGATAGCGCTTTCCAAACCAGTATGGCGGCCTACGTACAGTACGTACAGTGACAGCACAATTTACACAGGTAAAAAGACGAAAAACATTAGTAACAGTGAAAAGATCGTAATGCGGTAGCTGAAAATGAATTAGGGACTATCAATTAACACATACTGTGAAAAGCTGGAAACATTTTATGCATTTTTTTCTCGGGCAACCGTGTTCGGCATAATTACAGGGCCTTCCGCCCGGTGGAACACTCACTCCCCCAGACCTAATTTCTGCCCTCCCCTAAAGATCATCCCCGACCCACTCACTCCCCACACCCACCCGAAAACCCA
>JAMZAV010009511.1:0-25411 GCA_024449915.1 Sweltsa coloradensis | reverse complement strand
CAGCTACGTGGGGACTCACCCCATACGACCTCCGTCGGGGACCTTGCCCTTCCCTTGACGACCCCCCGGCGACGAGGACAATGACACCAACGAACGATGACAAAGACGATGACGACCGCGACGTGAGAAACCTCCCTTCCTCCCTTACCCGTGGCTGGTTCTGACCAGCATGGGCTCCTCTCCCCACCACCCCTAGGCTAGAGAGGTGCATTATGACCTAACGGTTGACGCGTCCTTAATCCAAATAAACCAAAAAACCAAATTCATTGTTAGACGAGTGAGCGAACCATGTGTTGAGTATCCGGTAACATGTGCATCACTAGCCTAATAGGCGAGGGAGGTTAGTCCTATGCCGTCTAGATCCATCCTTAGGTATGAGGAGGAAAAGAAATGTTCCGGGAACTCAACACATGGCTGACTTTTTCCTCGTTTTATTTTCATCATATTTTTCTGGCAGAAATGGTTCATGGTCAATTTGTTAATATTTTTCTCTCTGATGGATTGTTGTAAAGCTATCTTTTTTTAACCCTCAATTAGTTTAAAAAAAGTCAAAATATGATGCAAAATATAAAAAAGACCAGGGCGAAGTCCAAAAATACCAAATACCATTTAAAACATTGAGTAAGTTACTCTATAAACGGTCTATTTTGAATGGTATAATAGTATTTTTGATGTGGTCATCCATAATATAGAAATATTCCGTTTGTGTTCGTGCGGTATTATTGAATGCTTTAGTTAAAAATTAAACTCTTGTTTTGGTATTTTCAATTTAGTTATAGCAGAGAACTCAAAAAAACAATTAAAACACAAGGTTGATATAGTTTTATTTATGTTTTCAGGTATGCTGTTGCACTGACTCGCAGAGTGATATTGGTATTGTTCGACTTGAGAACGCGTTGCCGCGGATATGGACCCGTCTGGCTCTGTAAAGCTCCAGATGAAGTAAGAGTCAATCAGACAGTCCTGATAAACCTCTTTCCAATACATTACATGATCTCGGCATTGTAGGAACTAGTTTAGCCAAACACCCGTTGAGCAAAGTCGTCGATCCAGGCAATATTCATTCGAGTCACACGTAAAAATAAATTATTTTGTTCCAACATTTCTGTAGAATGGTGTTATCTTGTTGTTTTCGAGTTGGTTTTGCAAATCTATCTGACAAATGTGGTCTGTGATGTATTCAGACGAGTTGTGATAGCGCTTGATACTGCTTTAGAAATACGTAGCGTATAATCCCCTCCAAGTTTATTCATTGGCGTCACCATACATTCGAGAAGACAATGGAGCGAGTGGTGGCTGGCGCCCCTAATCTAGTGCCTACCAATTCCGTCGGAATGCGCCGTCTGACACCGCGAGCTTGGGAACAAATTGAACGTCCCCGCTCATTCTCCAATTAGGAAAGCGTGTACTTTGACAACTTATTCAACATATATTCCGGCGTCATTGAGTCGAGAGTCGGCTGCCTGGCCGTGTTTCGAGGTAATGTTTTTGAAAAGAGCGGAGCTGGCGTCACAATCACTGCACGGTGGGAGATTCTTTTTCATTTATTTCTACTCAAACTGAGAGAAAGCGTGTCAGCGTTTCTGTTTTTTAGCACTTCCGTAAAGCTGGTGTATTTCTTGGGGAATAAAATATCCGGGGAAACAATAGCTAACTTAAACAAAGAATGTTACTCAAATATTCGCAAATCATTAGTGTTCATCGCTGTTGGAACAGTCTGCCTTATTATCTTAATTTTATTTAAAATGTTTTGAGTTCAGAACCATTTCCATTTAAGTTGTCGGTCAATGGAGGTAAAAAGAGGTTCCAGTATAATATTATTTACCTTTTACATTGGCTTCCAAATGAAAATGAAACGATTATACCTACATTTTTTATATATGCAAAAGCTAGATAAAACATTATATAAAAGTCTTGAGTGAATTCACACTAACTCAATGATTATTTTCTGAGAGAATTAAGAGTGACAGTATGTGTCATCGACTACATGATTGTATTGCGGGTTCAGTGCAAAATAACGTGACAATCTCTAGTTTGAGTTTTGTGGTAAGCGTATTCACTTTTCATATCATATTGAGGACATAGTCGGAGGAAAATCCTGTGCGTGGGTAGTCAAATATAATGCACAATCACAATGTGGATAAACAGATGACACAATTGTCGTACTTATTAAGTTATTTAAGGTAAGTAACAATAAAGTTGTGAATTAAAACAAACAAAATAATGTTAAATCAGTGTTTAATGAAACAAGTCGAACTAGGATATGTATTAAAAGCTGTCCATTGAAAAGTGGCGGTCTGCAAACAGGAAGCACATTGTGCAAGTCTCACAAGCGCGGTTGCTCTAATGCGCGCTAAAACTGTCTCAGAGGCCTAACATCACAAGGCGCGTTAAGTCATGAAAACTCAGTCACACGTATTCTCGACTATTTCACTTGGAATGAATCCCAATAAAATGTTCCCAAAATCAAAATTGAAACATTCCAGGATTTGGACTCAATGACTGGGAAAATCGAAGACACCTGAGGTATGGTCACCTACAAAATTCATTCGTGAAATGGCCTCTTCAACTATGTCGTAAATTATCTTGACCGTAGACACCGGTTCACATGAACTTTCACTATACATATATTTTTTTAAACTTCCAACTAATTTGTAGTGTTTATATATCAATTTCATTAATCGGGAAACACTCCCGTAGGTGTAATTGATTTCCAAATGGGATGATTTTTTTAATTTCTTGATTTATTTCAATAAAATTAATTTTTAGTGGTCTGCGGGTAACCAGAATTTCAGATTGGGCAGAGTTTTTGGAGGGCGACCCGAAAGTCTAAAAAAAAAAGGTTATCGATTTCTAAGTAAAAACAAAATGATGGTGTAGGACCGGTCCAGAATAACATATACTATCTTGGTGGAGGTGCCGGTCCAGATCTATCACGTCTTTGCCTTCAAAAACTGTTTGGGATCCCATACATATCGATTTGAGTTCGTTTCATGTTCGGCTTGAAAATTTGTAAGTTGAAAGTTCGATGGACTCTTTTAAACTACCACAAATCAGACGACAAACTAATATAGGTAAAGATAACATAAGAAAGGGTCTAATACCACCGCGGTCAACAACAGCAACAATGTTCTGTAACATTGTAATTATTACAATTTCCCGTCAGGAATAAGATTGTCATTATTCTTACAAAACCCTGTAACAAAAATAATCAGAACTACGGTTTTTTAATGCAAGACGTTAAATACTCTTAACGTCTTGCATAAATATGAGACGTTAAGCAATATCCAATCAATTCAATAAAACGGAGCAGCATAAAACAGTCGCTTTGCTTATACACTGACTCTTTAAGAACGTCTTTATAATATATATAACTACACATGAACCATTGTCGATGCTCATTGCACGCAATAAATAAGTTAATGTTTGTTTCCAAACTGACTTGTAGGTGTAGACAATCATTCTAAAGTTTCTTTGTCGTTCTTTGCACGTATTAACATCATTTTGACGTAGAAAAGTTTTGTCGGATTCTAGTTAAATGTTTCAGTATCCACTTAATTCAATCAAAATATTATTATATTTCTAGTATTTGTTTAAAGTCAACACGACAAAGTTCGTAATTTAACTAAGGAATGTTAAACGAATTTACATAAAAGATTTCTCAATAGAAAAGTGATAGAGAAAATAGACTAGATGTCTTAACGGCTCTACTGACCCTGTATTATTTCGGTGTGTTGCAGTGGTTCGTACTTCCATCGTATCAAAACGACACAATTTGAGATATCTTATAATTTTTTTTTATTCTATCAGTAAAGACGTCCAATGAACGTGTGTTGGGTATTTTTTCCAATATGCCCTTGTTTTTTAAATAAATTTTGTTAACTTTTGGGGAATATTTTAACATTTCCCCTTTTTTTCCGAATTTTTTTGGGCGTTACCAAGCACTTTTTGGAAAAATACTCAACAAAACGTGTAAATAGACCCCTTTTAACTAGCATTCCTAAAAATCTGAGAATTTTTGGACAAGGGGTGTCCGCTGTACAATGGAAGTACGAAAGCATGTTTCGGCGCAAATTTTAGGTTTTTTTGACCCCAGCAAGGGGCGCAACCTAGCGACACGAAGCTTTTTCACCATTTTGAGTGACAGGTCATTTTAATTTTGTTAATAACTTGTTCTGTTTGGCTGCATGACTTTGCTCATGAACTACTGCAGGACACCATTTGAATCATTATGCATAGATCTGCTCTATAGAATGCTATGCTTGGCGTCAATGTTTATTGCACTTTTACAGACAATTGTCCGATACCGGAACACCCCAAATATCAAATTTTATTATATGTACAGGGACCAGTATGTTTTGAGTTCGATCCCAGTCGGACAATTTTGTTTATTATTTTAAAACACAACAGAATGAAACAATTATTAATACACCAGCCACGGCGTGTTATTACATTTATGCATCTCTGAGTCTTTCTTCAAGTTTTACTGCACGTGAATTGAAGTAAGATAATTTTTAGTGTATCCCCCATTGAAAGCGTGTGATGTACTAATATGAATTTGAGGTGGAGGGGGGGGGGGGGGGGGGGGGGGGGGGGGGGGGAGGGTTCATGGCAACAAGTCCATTTGTTTGGGTACGAACATAAACATCTCTAATAGGAGAAAAAAATGGGTTGAAGCACGCGGAAAACCACTTTCCATGATGATAATAAACATAATCTAAATACAGTATTTTATTCGACTTTATTGGCAATTTCAATTAACATTGTATATTATATAATGGTTTCAAAACAGTGTTACCACCGGGGTTTGAACCACGGCTGTCAAATTTAAAGATGAGATAAGTCGTAACAAAGTGGCTTTATTGTTGGCTATTGCTTGAATATTAAATTTTTGGTAGATGAATTATATTTTTTATTTCAACCACGGCACGGGACCATTTTATTTGAAGTTAGGAAAATTAATAATAAAAAGGGGTGAGAGCATCTGCCCAGACATCAGAGGTTCGGGGTTCAACCCCCGGTGGAGGCCCTTTTTTTAATTTATGTCTATGATAAGACTACCATCATAACAGCGTCATAGTCCCCAACTATATAAATAATATCTGGACATAAGCAAAAGCAAAGCGCTCTGATGTGAATTCGCCTTTGGTTTCACTTGCACCCACGATGTTATGAAAAGTTCTCTTACTCTCTCTAACTCTAACTCTTCTGGAAGGAAACAGGAAATTAACGAGTTATGCCGATAAGAATTTAAAAAATCAATCTGTTTTTCCAAAAATATAAAACGAAATTAAAATCGTATTTCCTCATTCTATCTGGATAACTTAAGTTATCTGCCTATTATACTACTTATATTTGAAGATTTATTAAATATACGCATCAATCGCAAAATGCTATTTTTTTTTGTGCAACATTGCCAACTGTAGGCCGATGCCCAGCCACCGAGTCGTAAATTACCAGTGTCAAGCGGACACCAGACGTTCATTTCGTTCGTAACATGCAGTGACCTTGTAACCGACGCAATTCTGTCACATCGAGATATAGGCAAATCGGGTTTTATTTTCATTCAATTATTTTTCGGACTCTGAACTAGTTATCATACTTAGAAAGTGTGTGATCTCCCATAAAAAAATAAGCTATAAGAAGTGTGTGGGTAGGTGTGTAGGGTTAATGTTGAAAAAACAATTGGTCACTTTGCGTGTTTATTATAGAATACGGTAATTGTAAAAACATTTCGTGTTGTGTGTGTAATAATATTTGACTTGGGTCGATGGTTTTATTTATATGTTTAACCCTTTGGCTTTATAAAAGGGGGACTATGACCGAGGCCGTCGCTAACTCTATGATGCTGTTATGTTAGTACTTTAGACAGAAATTAAAAAGTGACTACACCGGGGTTTGAACCCGGGCCGGGGCCTTAGCTGCCCGGGCTTGTCTTACCAACTGAGCTATGCGCCACCAATTTAAATCTGTCTAATTCTTGGTCTGTTTGTAAAATTTGTAGAGCAGCACTGAAAAAAAACTAGAGAATACAAACCATCTCTATAGCCCTAGATTTGGGGATATACGATGTTTAACCTTGGTTTTATAAGTAGGCGACTTTGACTCTGTTATGTTAGTACTTTAGACAAAATTAAAAAAGTGACAACACCAGGGTTTAAACCCGGGACCTTAGCTGTCCGTACATGTATGTACAAAAAAGCCCAAGAATTAGACAGTTTTAAATTGGTGGCGCATAGCCTCAGCTGGTAAGAGCAAGCCCGGACAGCTAAGGTCCCGGGTTCAAACCCGGTGTAGTCACTTTTTGATTTATATACTCGTAAATATAAAAGTTTAGAGTCGATATATTATTTTCGTTGGAAAAACAATGCCTAAAACGTAGTCTAACGGTAATGTATTATACGGTCTACTATTAGTATTTATTAGTATTTTATCAGGGCCCTATTTACTTTTTTAATGGAACTTAATATTTGTGTGGATTTAATAAAATAAAACATAACTTATAAATTTTTCCCCTCGAGATAGGGGACCATTTCACGCAGTGATTGTAGTTTGTTGAATATGCATATTTAAAATATGAGTAGTGGTCAGTTTTGGAATTATTTTGTGTTCGATTCTACATGAGCATCCATTATTTCGTTGGCGCGTGTTTCAGTAGATCCATTGTATTGACACACGCACACATCCACACGATTGACATGTTTGTATAATTTGTTTAGCCCTGAGAAGTGCATTGGTGGGTTATCATGAAACAGAAATTAAAAATTGTCTCCACAAGGTATATTATAGATCTCAGGATTTCACTCTCCGGGCGGATTCCAACCAACTTAGCAAATTTTAGAGACGACGTACCTATTTTGTATGTATTTTGCTAATTACAGAATTTGTTAATTGAATATGAGTGAAAACATTGTACGCACTGCACTAGAAATAAAAAATAAAATAGGCTTGCATCCCGGCATTCGCCTAAGGGCTCAAGAATTCCCCGGGTGAAACTTTCAGCTAGGATTGTGGTGACGGGATTCAACCGTTTCCTTCCAAAAACAGAGTCTCACGCGTTATGCATGAGCTACCTCTAACGGTTATTCGGGGCAAAGCAAGCCATGCAGGGTTCGACAAATGCTATGTCAGAGATGCTGGAGGGCATGTCGAAATATTTGTGGTCTGGAAAAAATTTTTTCCAAACGGACACAACAGAGAGGCGTGTTTTCGTGTAAAATGCATTTGCCGCCTGCCGGCTGCCGCCTGAGTGATGCAATAACACATTGCCAATGCCCGGCGATGAGTCATTCAACACTTTTAATAAGTATAATTTTATATACAACTTTTACGCCACTTCTACGAACTTCCGAGGATGTTTTTATAGTACGTCAATGCAAGGCGAGGGAATAATGCCAGAGCGGGTTTATTCCTGTAGTAATAATACAGTGTTTTCTATAATCCAAATGGACTTGGTTCGAGCTCTCCATGCATCATTGTATTGGGTCATTACAGCAAAAACGGTCACCCCCCGGGAATCGAAATCGAAAGCGAATTGAAGTTGACTTCAAACATTTACACAATGGTTATATATGGGTCAAAATATCATAATTTTGTTAACATGTGATTATAAAGGCAAGTAATAATAATATTGACACAACACATGAAGGCAGCATTGTTTATTCTGTATCAATGATGTACTTCGGTTTCGTATTTGTCTTAGCGTGAAGTGGTGTTGCTTTAAAATTTATTTATGCATTCTTGAATAGAGAAAATAATGTGAAAGGTTATTTCCAATGTCCCGAGAAATAAAAATATAATAACGCAAGTAAGCAAACATAAAATATACTTCGAAAGAAATTCATTACCGTTTTTATAATTTCAACACACATTACATTGGGGTTCCTTCTCCTTCCCAATATTTTTTCACTTCATTAATTAACAATACGTGCCTTGCTGTCGTTGTAGCATACGTGCATTACATTGGATGTCATTGGTACTGCTATTGGGTATAGGTTTTGAAGAAATATATTTTAATGAATTTAATGTATAGGTATATCATGTAAATAGTTTGTACGAAAAATTAAAATATTTATGTTTCTTATTAGGCCGCCACCTACAGAACAAATGTCATAATCAAAAGGCCGGAGAATAATTTACTTTTTCATCTTTCCGTTCAATGCAGTCAGAAAAAAATAGGAAGCATAAACTCAATGATAGGTACTATTGGTACACTATACATACTGTACTTTTATGGATACGGACTTGATAGAAGAAAATGTGACGAGTTTCAATCGTATTTAATATTCAAATGTCAAATGAATAATAAAAAAAAAGCACTTTCTTCAGAAGCCATTTCAAATTCCCATTCTTATATACCAGTCATCAATGGATCAGTGCATGGTTGCATCAGGAGGGGGCTTTGCAAAAGCTAGCTAAAATATCATCCTGATTAAAAAATGTATTCATAACCATATCCCAAAATTATGGTAAGCGCAATAAACGGCACGTTAACGTACGCAAGTATAATAAATTGTAATAATAAGTAGATTAAAATATGTTTCCACCATGCCTCAAGTATGTCTTGTGTCTTAAATCAGCGTTTCGAATATACATATACTCCTTACGGGCGTGTTTCGATTCCACAGTTTCAGTCGGTAAGATTTATACACTTTTTTTCATTTATCACATACATTAATAACCAATTTGAATTTCTGATCATAAAAATTTTCTCAATCACCCCAGATCTAGCACCCTCGTTTTAACTCGTCCACGGAGCGAGACTGGGGAACGATGTGAAATAAAAGTGCTTCGCGCCTCGCGGACCGTAGACCCGGGCTCACGGCGCCGCACCGTATCGGAGAAGCTTCTGCAGTACATCGTGCAGCCACAGACGTACATTGCAACTGCGGCCGTCTATTGGACGGCTATTTTTCGAATATTCTGAGTGAATTTGCGAAATCCCCACCTCCAGTGCCTCTTTTAAGCTCCCATTATCACCAACTTAGGCCTATGGCCAAACTCCGGTTGAGTCTTAACTTGAGCTAAGTGTGTGGCATTGTACCTTTATATTTAAAATTATTTGCAATTTAATCCTTAATGCAATTTTTGGATTTATTGATGCCTACATGCACAGTGCACAATGCTATTGATATCATGTTTCGTATATAAACAAAAATGTTAAAGATAACAAAATAAAATATCATCTTTCTTCCGACCGGGAAAGCTGATTTTGCGAAACAAGCTCAGACGGATTTAAAAAAATGTAATGATAATGTGAATTCGATTATAAAGTATGTGTGAATAAATAATTTCCAAAATTGTTAAAGAGTTTGACGTTTATAGATAAATTCAGATGAGAATAAACTCGGGCGATCTCTCCTATCGATCCAGCATCCAATAACAACAAGCACATACGAAAACACTTGCTACCCAAACACTATTATTTAGTCGAGGCCATGCGGACCATGCTCGCTTCCTTGATATCCACTTGGCCTGGGTGGATAGGTCTACCCCCGCAATAACATTGCGACCGTTAAGGCATTCATTCCTCCACAACAATCATTGAATACAAATTGATTATTTGTCCCGTGTCCCGTAATCCACGGCGGCTGCGCTGAGCGCTGCGCGTGGGAGGCGGGCGAACTGGAGGCTGGCCCGCTCATTCAGCGGTCGGCAGTCTCTTGGACACCATCGTCGCCGTCCCCCGACCGCCCCCGGCGTCACGACGTCTCACGCGTGATCGGTGCGATACACATTCATGCGTGCCACGTTGAGGGAGGAGCGAACAAGTTCTCGCGCAATAAATCAACCACTTTAAAGTAATTTACTCATCTTTCATCTTATTCATTGCGTAGAGTAATTAAAAGTAGTAAACAATTAGTTTTGATTAGATCGGTAGATTGTTCTTAATTGGTGTTTTGAAATCGGGAGAGTGAAGCGTGTTTTTCTCGTTCGTGTGGCAATGAAATTGCGTTCGTTAGTTTGAAGCGAGTGTTGGCCGACTATGGCTCGCGGGGAGAGTGTTCCGTGTGTGCTGTTAGTGGTGGGAGTGTTCCTACTCAATGGTGTCCTTGCTGATGGTGAGTGTTACCCTTAGATCCTAGTAGAGGAATATGGTTATCTGTTCAACCTTACAAGACAGATCACCGGAGAAAAGCTCTTGTGATAAGGGCATTAGAAATAACGGCAAGGACAAATGTTGAACCATTTACATCCCGCGAAACCTTTGTCGGGACAAACAGGATTTTTGCGCATGATTAAAGTAATCTAGAAATGTCGCCGATTTCAGATTGTTTTCCCCTCCCCCCCCCCTTTCTCTCTCTCTCCTCTCTTGAAGTCGGCTGACGAGCCGGAATCCGTTCGCTGGATATTGTTTGAACGTGTTTATCGTTGACTGACTTTTCGGAAGTTGAACTTCTGAGTTGGGGAAGTTGAAAAGTATGAATTATAAACGTGCTTTCAAAGTTTGAGAAGTCCGCTTATTCGTTTACTTCCAGTGATCATTTAGTTCCAAAGTTGAGAGTTTAATTCTCTACAGCCGTTCTTCTAATAAAAAGAACTTAATGAGACTAAAGTATTTGAGACAGATTTGATGCACGATATTTATTGTTTCACTTTTACAAAATAAAAACATTTAAGAGGGAAAAGAACAAATTTGGCAGTTATAAAATACCTATTCTTTCGGCCAGAAAGCATCCCGCATACATGAAACTTTGCAAAGTGGTCAAGAAAACATACATACACATACATACATACATACATACATACATACATACAGTCGATATTATCAATGTTTTTGTAATTCAACGTCCGAGAAAAAATGCACGAAAATGGAAAATATTGGATTTAATAACAAAATTTAAGATCCAAAACCAATTTTCAGGAACGCGTGAACGTAGAGCCCTTTATTCTTACTTCCAAAACCGTAAAGATTTCAAATAACTGTGGTGTCAATCAGCCGAGCGATGAGGAATTTGCTTAAAACGCAGGTCCTATATAATATCTTCTTAACCGAATCGATAGATTTTAATGGACGATACACATAAGAGATAGAAACAAGCACATAATTTATTGTAGACAATATTGTTGTGATATGTTAGTTTTTTAACGAAAACTTTACAACTTTCAATAATAATGTTTCCAGCTTAGAAAGTCATCCAGTCTCTACTAACCTGTAAGTAGGATTCATAGAGAAGGATGTTGAGAAACAATATTTTCTTAATAGAGCAATTTGTGGAAAAGAATCAATTGCTACCTGCAGCTGTTGAGGAATCCTCAGTGAAAAGGTTTAAAAGGTGTTTAATTGATATGGATTTATAAAGATTTGGATGTAAAATGAGAAATTATGAAAAATTATTGAGGATTTAAGTCTTGATACTTTTGATACAACAACACAATGTTAACTTTAGGAACTTTCCACCATGAAAACTACATATTTGCAAGGAAGATAAAAATAAATAAATAATTTAATAAATAAATTAGTAGGAATACAATCCGTACTTACAATAACAGTCTGGTTACAACATTTCTGTGAATAATCAGCCATTTTTATCAGGTTTCTTGACATTATTTGTTAGCCAGATTACACTATAAACCATCATTTCATTATAACACTAAAAACTTCTTTTTCAACAAGGTTTTAGCATACGAATACCTTCGTTTAAAATTCGTGGACGATGATTTTTATGTTTCGACATTTGATACTAATGCATCTTGTTATTAATAAAGTTATGAAATTCGTAAGAGTGGGAACAGGTAAAAGTACCAACGTTCATTCTTTATGCGGGACTTAATCCCATGTCGCTTGAAGAGATATGCGTCGGGTTTACGTTGCAATCGCAAGAGCATTTGCGCAATGCTTAGAAAACATACCGACAATAATACGGCGTTGCGACGGGAGTAGGCTACGCGCCTGTACAGACCCACCTCCTCGTCATTACTTCTACCTGTCCTCCAGGTCCCACCCTAGCTTGTTTACGCCCGGCCCAGGCACGCGTATTAAGCGTGCGTGGATGCGTCTAGCTAGTTTACGTCTCGGCGGGGATTGAGTTGAGTAGAAAAGTCGACAGTTTTGAGCGAAATTCAATTTTTCGAGAGAAAAATATGTTTTCTATAGGGCGCACATTATCGCGCTTGGCTCTACCTCTACAGGCACCCAACAAGATATTTAGGGTGTTTGAATTTTCGGGGAGAATTCTAAGAAGAATTTCTTTAGGTCCCAATTTCATGTTGAACTTCGTTATTGAGACTAATTTTGGAAAATAACTCGTGTTGCGATGATTGTTAAGATGTTTTACTGAGCTTAAAAGCAAGCAGGTTAATCCACTTCTATGTTGTGTATATTGTTTAAGATGATTTTAGTAACACCCACATCTACTCAGATGTCTTGAAATGGTAAAGCCTATGCCAGACAGTCAGCTCAAGGCGTATTCTGTCAGTGGATAACATGCTAGAAAAACCGCAGCACTAAAACGCGAAATTCCATTTCCCAAAGTTTCCGTGTTTGTTTTCATGTTTGCATAGATGCTCAGAGCTACTCGCAAACATCCGTCAGCTGCAGATTTAATGTTTTAGTTTCACCTCATTTGTTAGTCAAAGGTTAGAACGTGTACGGTGCGCTGGGAATGAAACACGTAGCAAACAACGTATAATATACTGAGGTTCACAATAAGTATGAATAGCAATCCGGTATTGTTAAGTTCAGTTGTTGACTCTCAGGCTAGAAGTTGGTCGGATACTTGTTGGGATAGTTGAACTTAGTTCATAAGGAATCGTGACTTTGTATCATATACTTATCTACTAGTGTAGGCATTTAAGTAAATACTCAAGACTTTAAATAAAACTATATGTATGTAAAATATACGTTAGTTAATTAAATACAATTTCGGGACATTAACTTGTTCTTAATTACTTAAATAAACAAAGTTAGTCAATATTTCGGTTATTTTCAATTCCCTTCTAAAGGCAACAATTATCACATAAAATTTCATCTCCTTACCAAGGTCGATACATCAAAACAAACGCTGCTATCTTGGTCTCATTAAATTAATACAATTACAAAACAAATAAATAGTTATACCACAATCATGAACACAATAACTATGGGTTCGATTGCAGGCTGGGGACAATCCCCTTCCAAGTAGTCTGTGAATCAATGATGGGAGTGTGTTTTTTTGAAAAATCTAAAAGCTATTTTGATACACGAATACCATAGTTATATATTTTTACGTTAGGCACCTACATGTTTTGTGTTCACTTTTAATTTTTTTGGATGAGCGTAGCGAGCGTAGCGAGCGAAGCGAAGATTCCATTTCACTACACTGGAAAAAAAAAATCCGGGAATGTTTTTTTTTTTTTTTTTTCTTTTTTTTTCTGTATTATTGTGTGTTTGTCAGCACGATTCCGGCTAACCGATACTCCATTGCGATAAAATTTTTTATGGAGGCCTTTGAAATCTCTGAACTTAGAACTGCCACGTTTTTGAGCGCAATCGAAAAATTATTTCTCATGAAAATCGCAATTTTACGATTTTTTTCGATTTTTTAAAAATTTCTTTGACTTATAACACCTACATGCTTTATCCGATTTTAAATGATTTTTTTCCAAAAACCATAATTTTATAAAATAAAGATTTTCGTGTGAAATTTGAGCGCAATCAAAAAATTTTTTTCTCATGAAAATCGAAAATTTACGGGGTTTTTCTTTTTTAAAACAATTCTTTGACTTTTAACACCTCCCATGCTTTAAACCCAAATTGTAATAATTTTTTCACAGAACCCTTAATTTTAGAATTAATAATTTTCGTGTGAAATTTGAGCGCAATCGAAAAATTTTTTTATATGAAAATCGCAATTTTACGATTTTTTTTTTTCTATTTTTAAAATTACGATTAATTACAAAATTAAAAATTTAAGTTTATTTTTTATTTAATTTAAATTAATTTTTAAAATCATCAACTTAGTAATGATTTTTTAACAGAACAACAAAAATCCGCAAACACATGCAGCTCAATGCACAAATTACGCTCACCCCAACAACGCGGCGGGATTTAAATCGTTTTCCTAGTTTATTTAAATATATAACTAGTAGAAATGTGTGTTTTTATTAAAAACTTTTTTGTCACATATCAACGAAGAAACAGCAAAGTTTTTAAATCGCTGGCAATCTAATGAAACAGCCAATTACTGCGATATGAATGTATATCACCATATAAACTTTTACACACCATAAATTGAATGTGGTACCCAAAGGTTGTAAATACAGACAGACATACAGTTGGCCCACTTTTCCTCCGGCTTTCTTATTATGTTACTCTCTTGCTCGATCTGAATGTGCAAGGCTCACAAATCAAGTAGATGCGACTCGCTCGGACTTCCCGCTCATGAAATGAAATAACACACAAGGGAAACTAAACATCTTTGTTACAAATAAACAAAATATACGAGTTATGTTTTGATTTGTAAGGTCAAGCAACTATATCGAGTTAAACCGGCGTTCTGCAGCACGTCCATTTAATGTACACGCGAAAAAAAATAAAGATTGATGATGGAATTGTGTGTCAATTCATCAGTCGGGAAAATATTCCCGTAGGTGAAATTTGATTTTATGGGAATAAATCCAAAAATTAAAAAATAAATATTCCAATCTATTCAGACCCAGCAACGATGCACCAACAATCAAGATGTTATGAAGTTACCGTTTTGGTTGCTTAGAGAAAAAGCACTCGACCGGCAAATTGGAAACCGGGGTTCTGTACCCCGCTGAGATAGAAATTTTTTTTTTGTAATTTCTGGATTGATTTCATAAAATTAAATTGTGTATTATGCAATTTTCATTCAATCCCATATATTGACACAAAAATATGCTTTAAAAATAATGCTTTCCGGACATGGTGTTTAAATAATATAATTGCATTTTAACATTGAAACATACTTGCAAAAATACTCCAAATGTATTGACATTTTATTTTAAAGCAAGTCTTCATTGGATTTTTTATTATCAGGTTCGGGTAGTGCATTATTAAGTTGATTAAAACAGATCAGTCAGGTCTTGCATTGTTAAGTTGAGATAGGTAGGGCTTAAGATCTTTCTAAACAGGGCTCATTGCTATACGTGACGGCACCTCACAAAATCTAGTTTAGAATATTCACCTAGTCAGGTATAAAATCACATTGTATTTCTTCACCGTCTATGCTATTTCATTTATAAACCCTGATTACAAAGAAAGAATAAATAAAACTAAGTTTTACAAGAAATGCACACAAATGACTACGAATATCGATAGTTGAACGAAGGGAAGGGACTGGTGTGAATATCAGAATATTCCATTATCCACCATCCTTACTTGCGGGATTGCACGTTTTACCTGACCAAAAGAGATGTACCGTTATGCAGATTGCTGGTATGACTCAAGGTCAACTAGATATTTTTCTAGCTGTCTTTCAGGGATCCCCGGCGATCTAGTGGAAGAGGCGGGAGCGTAGAGATTTAAAGATATTGGTTGACATTGCAAACAAAACCTTAAATCATTTTTCATTTTGGGTTGATTTCTTCTTTGTTTGCTTTTTGAGCTATTTGACACGATGATGCGTATAAGAGTTCATAAATCAGGCGGAATTCAAAACTGCATCCCCCACGCTTGAAAATATTAATGCAATTGTCATATCAGGCATGGTTACGACTTGTGTTGATAATTTGAATGTACTGGGAAAAATACTTGTAGGTAATCAAATATATATAGTTTACATTTTCCGAAATTCAATGTAATTAATTACATTGATGAACGCGTATTATTTGACATCCAAGTTTTGAAAGGGGTGCCTCATTTTTGGTAAACCCCAAATTTACAGCGAGCGCTAGGGTTGTTTTTGTTTACCAAGGGGGAAAAAAAACAAGAACTGTTGACTATTGGTTTCTCGTCGGGTGCCACTTTCACACCTGCCAGCTGTTTTCCTTCCGTTTGAGTAATTTACGCTACGAAACCGTAATTGGTTTAGAGGGGGAGTCTCTGAACTCCTCTCGGTGTTTGTCCGTTGGTTTCTGAAAGCGACCTAAGTCAAAACCTCCAAAAAAAATCTCAAATTTCATTCACTTGTTTTCTAAATTGCAAGTTTATTTCAATTTGTAACTTCTTCGGACGGATACAATTTTTTTAAATTCCAGGGGATCTTTTAAGAAATGAAGACCTTATTTTTATAACTATCCTTTACTTTATTACATGGTGGAACTGATCCCAAAAGCTAGATCTCTCAGAGCCCCAAAGACTCATCAAGACGAGTCAAAGTTTTATACTAACACGTTTAAAACCCAGGCTTCCGAGTACGGATAAATCTGATAGTTGACTAGGGAAATTGATTTCCTAACTTGCACGTGCGACCTTTTTAGTTCCGCGAAATCACGTGGATCTGAGAAGATTGGGAATATAATTTTAAAGAGAAATATCAATTTTGAAATGACTTGCTGTCACACTTTCTAATTTGTGCCTCACTGATTAAAAAACTCCAATATGGGTATCGCGACGTTACAAGTGTTCAAACTAGCTATCATTGGCAGCTACGCATTAGCAGACGCCAACATTTATATTATTTATATTATATCAGTCAAAAGACAACGTACTACAGAATACTACTAATAATACTGCCTAATAACATACTACACCCTGCTAATTAAATTATTTTTTTGGTCGTCTTCTAATTTTATACATTACAGACAGTTTTTCAATAAAAAAAAATGTCTTATTTATGTTGAATACAAAAACCAGGGGCCAATCAATGATTGGGCCAAATAACTCAGTTGCAATTATCCTCGATTTGCTCGTAAATTTAATTTAATTTTTTTAAAAATTATCAATAAAAAGAACTCATCTTCCAGTTTTGTTTAGTAAAATTCGTTTTTAAAGGTGATAAAACACTTATCATTTTATGAATGCAAAACTCTGGCCCCCCCCAAAAAACTCAATTATTATTAAACAGTAAGCTTGTTTTGTTTTAAAATGTGTATTTTTATTGTCTATTAGGCCTACTCAATAAACAAGTATTTATTATCATTAAAAACAAACATTCAGTTAAATTATAAATTTGTTTCCTTAACTTAATTTTATTTTATCAGGAGACACGGGTTTTATACCAGCTGAGACGGATTTTTAAATTTGTGGATTTATTTGTTTTATTATAATTTATTGATAATGGTTTGTTTCTATACTATTTTCCCATGTTAAAGTCACCCACAATACCATCCCTTTATCAGTTATTTCCGATTGTTGTCAAGAAAAAATATTATTCAGGATGCAAATTCATAAAAAAAAAATCATAAACTCGCTGGGATAATGTTTGTGAAACTATCACACTACATCACGGGGATCCTAGTGAGCAGTCGTACAACAAGTACAAATAAACTGTAATTGAAAACTAAATACACACAAAAAAACAAATGGCATCGGGCGCGTTAAAAAGACGAGGCTAACGCTTTTTAAAGTACGACATGGTTTGGGGTGCTCTTAATTACCCCATGGCAACGTACAGGAAAACTGTTCACCGGGCAAAGGGAAAATTTTACGGAAATGTTGGTTTTTTCAATGTTTTTTAATGGTTTTTTGCAAAATAACTTTTTCGTTTATAGTCATAGTTCAAGCTCGAGGTCAAATTTAAATACCCTAGCAAGTAAATCTTGCTACCCTCAATGTTCCAAATATGGAAGATATAAATAATATTAATTACGTCATAACCCAAAAGCTAACTTCGTTATTTCATCCACATTTCAGTTTGTTTGTGGTCAAATACAGGGGATACGCAATGGTCTAATTTCAGACAAATTGTGAACAATTAAAATGTGTTTGCATTAAATAAACATTTTGGTGGAGGTGCCGGGTCAACATATTATTATCATTATCATCAAGTCTCGTTTACTCTCGGAAACTCCCGAATAATGCGAGAAGCGACACGGATAAAGGTAGCTCGTTCTCTTAAGTGCGAAGATCGTCGGTTTGATGCCAGATACAGGCAAATAGTTCTTCAAGAATTCCCTGAATCATGGGGATAGATTCAGTGCTGACATTTTGTCACACTACATTCCTAGAACATTTAGTCCTCTGAAGATGGTCACTACTGAAAACTTATTAGACGAGTGAGCGTAGCGAACGTAAGTCTTTCCTAACGCTATACTCGATCGGGCCTTGGCCGTGAGCATTGTCTGTTAAATGTCTGTCTGTTTGTCCGGGCTCATACGGCCGAACGGCCAAATAGATTGAGCTGAAATTTTAAACAGATATCCGTGACCAGGTAACTTAGAACTGCTAACAAAATGAACAATATTCGTTGCGATTTAAGCTCACAAGAAATAAAAATGTGAAAAATTTGAACTTAGATTGCAAATGTTTGAAATACCCATTAGTAAAATAGAACACAGCCTGTGAAAGTTTGCGATCAGATGAACCATAGTAAATTTGTTTATTATTTTGTTTTCATTATGCATGCCTTCTGTCATTCTGTAAATGATGCTAGGCCATTGCTGGCTATCAAGGATACTATTATTCACTTCGTTTGCCGCTTGGGCTGGTGATGATCTGCAAGAAACAGTGCGACGTATTTTATCTCGCAAACATCAGCTGGTAAGTAGGGTAGTATATTACTTTCCGAAACTAGAATGCGAGCTCTGGTAGTCGTTGTCGGGGACCCCCCCATATTCTCTGACGACCTTCCCAACGACGACGACCAGGACAAAACGAACGATGACAAAGACGATGACGACCACGACGCGAGAACCCTCCCTTTTCTTTCACCTTTACCCGCGTGGCTATTTCTGACCAGCACCAGCATGGGATTTTCCTCCCTTTATCCTCTTGGCAAGAGTGGTGATTTTTGACCTAGCGGTTGTCGCACCCTTAATCCAAACTAAAACTAAATTGGGACGTATGGGACCAGCCTTTTTTCATAATAGGACGACGACAAACGGTTGACGCACCCTGAAACCCAAAAAACTATAAACCACTTTCTCTGTTTGCCTAGACCCAATTTTTTTTTTTTTTTTTTATTTTGATTAAGGACGCGTCAACCGTTAGGTCATAATGCACGAATCTAGTCTAGGATATGGGGAGGATGGGCCCATGCTGGTTAGAACCAGCCATGGGTAAGGGGAGGAAGGGGGGATTTCTCACGTCGTGGTCGTCATTGTCTTTGTCATCGTTCATTGTGTCATTGTCACCGTCGTCGGGGAGGTCTTCAAGGGAAGGGGGAGGTGTCCCCGACGACGATTTCCAGAGCTCGCCTCTGGTTTTGGGGAGTAGCTGATGTTTGCGAGGTGGACCTTTTCTCTTGAATCGCCTTTTACGATTAGCAGAGCCATGCTCTGGGCCAATTCTACCCCGAGCCCAGACGGAATCGTCTTTTTTTCATACATTGACGCTGGAGGAAGTACTAAGGGTCATACACCGGCCGTTCCATTTAGCCTGGGGTGTAGCCTATCTGTTCAACAAGGGTCTGTGACCACAAATGTTTGTATAAATATTATAACTAGGGAAACGCCAAAGTCATTGTTAGACGAGTGAGTGAGCCATGTGTTGTGTACCCGTTAACGTTACTTTTCTTCCCCCTATCTTTGACCTCCCTAGCCTATCATTGGTTAAAGTGGCGCATTATGGCCGGACAGTTGACGTGCCCTTAAACTTAAAAACTTATAATTACCTAACTTAAATCCAATCAATGTTCACGGGTACTCAACACGTGGCTCTCTCACTCGTATAACAACGACTTTGGCGTTTCCCTAGTGTGTAGACGTTAGTGTGAACATTTCTACGATATTTTTTTAAATCTTTGCTTTGCTAGAAATTGTGATGCATTGCCTGCATGATGATTAATTTAAGTAGATTGATATTCATTCAATGTTTGCGACCTGGTATCGTGTCATTATATCATGAAATATAGCTAACCGACTCAAACCCATAATCATTATACAAAATGGCTGCCACAATAATAATACTTATTTAGTCGTTAGTAACGAAACCAAAATGAATATTGTATATTCACCATTTTGTTACAACCTTACACACAAACTCAAAGAGAATTTTGACAGAAATTGATTTTTCGTAATTGAAAATAGAATGACAAACTGGTTGTCGCCTTGTCGCTCGTCATTTTGATCGAACGTTTAACGAATGTTGTCTAGTTAAGTGCAAGGATTTTTATTATTAAAAAGCAATCACTTCACCAAGATTCGGTAACAAACAACGGTTCTAGCTCGAAGCAAGCAATCAATGTCTTCAGTCGGAAGGAAGATACTAGACTGGAGTGTTAGCGAAACGTTCCATCTTCTCCTTATCACTCCTCAACTCCCCAATGCGTCGATGTCGTTGAAAAGATTTAAGTCCATGTCGTCATGTAAGTTTGTATCATTAGTTAGCACGTGTAAAAGTTTTGTTTAATAGCCTCGTGTAGCGAACACGGGCCCGAGTAGCAGCTGCCGCATAGAAGCAAATGCTCCTTATTTCACGTCGAGCTTACATAGAGATTACAGCTACAGTCACGCCAGGAGCGTTGTTACTTCTTGTTACCTGCCAACAACAAAACATTTCAGTCGTACACGTTGAAATATGTCATTGAATATACGGAATACTCATTAATCTTAAGCTCTCTTCCCCGCTTTTATGAGCAGTGTTCCTTCTCGTGGTTACTTATATGAGGTAGTAATTCAGGCATTCAAATTCGAACGCTCATTCGTAAATAACTTTGAACACGATATGTCGCGTGACTTATTACCGCAGGTTAGCTTTTTGATACATCTTTATGTTGAGGCTATATACGTTTTCTGTGATTGAATAACACAATTTATGAGATTTCCTGATTGTTCTTTAAAATGGACTGACAAATCGACTTTTAGGCATCCGTTAAATTAACTCTGGGGTATATACTAGCTGAACTGACAGAATGATAACAAACAGTGAAAAATGTGAGTGGCTAATCACCTTAATTAGAGATAAGTAGCTACTTATGTTAGTTAAGTACGAGCTACTTAGGGCACGTGAATGAACGTAATAGGTAACTGCACGCCACTATGCTCACCGAATCCACTTTGTGTGTTATTACAAAATAATTATCATTTAATTACATAGTTGAAATGCAGTTTTGGATATCTTATTATGTAAAGGTGGTTTACTCACTCCTGGATTGTTTTATCAATCTGACACATACTTGAACCACTGATCTAGTATTTTGCACTGGTAAATTTGCTTCAATATTTTGTGAACAATAATCACATAATCTTGCAAGTCATGCAATATTTATTTTCTGTTTAAACCGGTCTCTGGTCGGCCATCGTTTGCTCGTCGATGATGGCGTCGGTGCTGACATGGTTGTATGTATGTATATATATATATATATATATATACCCCAAGATCCTTGTTTTTATCCATATATATATATAGATTGTTGTAGGTTTTCGCGGCCCGTCATAGGATAAAAACAAGGATCTTGGGTAAAACCGCGTCGAAAATAAGATGAACCAGGGCAGAACCTGGGCGTCCACCGACGTTTCGTCTGTACTACGTCAGACATTTTCAAGGTTGACTGTGACTCTACGGAGGTTGGACTGTGACTCCAACCTCCGTAGAGTCACAGTCAACCTTGAAAATGTCTGACGTAGTACAGACGAAACGTCGGTGGACGCCCAGGTTCTGCCCTGGTTCATCTTATTTTCGACGCGGTTTTACCCAAGATCCTTGTTTTTATCATATATATATATATGTTTTACCTTGGCTTTATAGTAGGCGACTATGACGCTGTTATGTTAGTACCATAGATAGAAATTAAAAAAGCTAAGGTCCCAGGTTCAAACCCCGGTGTAGTCACTTTTTTAATTTCTATCTAAAGTACTAACATATATATATATAAAATCAGTTATGTGGGTAGATTTTAATACCAATTTATTTATTTAAAATAAATGAGGGCAGGTTTTCCGCTCTAAATCGGGAGGGGGTAGGGGAGTATTAATGTACCTGATAATAGGCTTAGAACAAAAATTACGTTATTATTTTTGGATGAGCGTAGCGAGCAAAGCGAAGATTCCATTTCGCTTCACTGGAGAAAAAAATCCGGAATGTTTTTTTTTCTTTTTTTTTGTATTTTTGTCTGTTTGTTAACACGATTGCAGTTAAACCGATACTCCAATTGCAATGCAATTTTTTGGAGGCCTTCGAAATCGTTAAAATTAGAACTGCCACGTTTTTGAGCGCAATCGAAAAATTATTTCTCATTAAAATCGCAATTTTACGATTTTTTTCGATTTTTTTTAAATTTCTTCGTCTTATAACACAGCTACATGCTTTTTTTTAACAGAACCTCAATTTTATGAATTAATATATTTTTGTAAAATTTGAGTGCAATCGAAAAATTATTTCTCATGAAAATCGCATCTTTACGAGTTTTTTTATTTAAAAACATATCTTTGGCTTATACCCACACAGCATGCAATATCTATACAATATTTAAATTAAGTTGTCAACGTACGTACAATGTTACGTCCATTTTAAACTTTATTTCTTGGTTTATACAATATTTTAGTGCAACATGTTTAGGCGATTCAGTTTATGTTTCTTGTGGATATTTAATGGATATCTGTACAATGTTTGTTAATTTTATTCGTTACTCTAATTTTCTTTGACTTCATGAAATATCTATGCAATATTTATAGGTTATTCTTCTTTCATTATTTCAAGGTCGAAAGTGACAGTTGGTATTGTCGCGTTATGTCTGTCATTATTTCAAATCTCAACGGTCAAAAGTTGCAGCTGGTATTGTCGCGTCCTGTCTGGTCTCATTCGACTAGCAGTCTTCGAGAGAGCAAGACGTGTGTGTACGTGTGGTCGTGTGTTCATCTAGGCTTAGCTTGAGATCGAAAAGCAGCAGAAGGGTTCTAATACCGCCAAAAAGACAAAATTATTCTACTTTTATAGCTATTATTTTATATCTTCTATTATTCTAATGATGGATTTCATAGTTATGTCGTCAATCTAACAGTTATAACGTAAACATGAATAATACCACTGAGTATAAAATATATAAAACAGTCATAAACATACAAATTAAGCGTGTGTGCGAACTCTGGCGATTTTCACTTGAACACCTTAATTTAACTTCGACTTATAGATTCACCCAACTGTTGTAAAACCGGAACGACACGTGCTAGGCCTGGTATTCGTGAGTGATTTCAACATTCCTACACGTGTGTTTCTTCCTGTGCCCACATTTCACCCACACAACAGGCGTTTTGGCCAGTGGAAACTTCCTTGAAGTGATTTAATACGCACAACTAGACACACGTGCCTCGTCTTACCTTTGCTACTACGGCAACAATTTACATGTTGCCCAAGACATTGCAACCACGCTCGCCACGACTGACGAGGCCCAGAGGAGATCAGATTCTTCTTCTGACAAACGTTCAAGCAGGCAGACGAGCGTCCGTTTACATCTTCAGGGCATTGGCCTACAGCAAGGACCTACCCAGCCCTACCCAACGAAGGCCATTGAGAGGATGATCAGAGCTTCTAGGCGCATTTACATGTGTCCGTCGTTTCATGTGACGTGACGACAATAGTATTTTTAACCATTCCTCGCTATGGGATAGGTCAATAATACTACTTCCTTTGCGTCACGTTGAGCATGACCGACACACTAAGACGCGCCTTTTTATGTTGGTCCAAGCTTAACTCCCCTCCCCCACCAACCCCTGGATATACCACTCTATTCAATATCCAAGAACAATATTATTTAATCTTCCATAAATATTTGTGAACATCTATATCAAACATCTATAGATCGTACTACCAATATCCATAAACAACAACAACATACAACAACAATATTGTACAGACCATCTTTCATAGTTCCGAATTGGGACATTTGGAAGGGTATACAATGTTATGTAGACATTACTGGATATTGTATGGATATTCCAAATGTTTGATGAGAATATTGTATAAATGTTCAAAGGATATAAAATGCTGTGTGGGTAACACCTACATGCTACATTCGATTGTAATGATTTTTTCACGGAACCTTAATTTTATGAATTAATACATTCTAGTGAAATTTGAGTGCAATCGAAAAATTATAATCGCAATTTTACGATTTTATTCCTTTTCAAAAATATTCTTATACTTACAACACCAACATGCTTTATTCGATTGAAATGATATTTTAACACAACCTTAATTTTATGAATTTATATATTTATGTGAAATTTGAGCGCAATTAAAAAATAATTTCTTATGAAAATCGCAATTTTACGCTTTTTTCGTTTAAATAAACATACGCTCATCCAACAACGCGCCTGAAAAAGCGTTTGCGAAGCTACCTTGTAATTGTATGATAACCACACTAAATGAAATCAAGTTAATCTGAAGGAATTGCAGCACTGCTTTCATTTTAATGCCTGTGTGTCTCAAACGAGAAAGGAGACGTGTAATGTCCCAACCGCACGCCACTGCAGCGAACCTACTCCGTGTGTTACGTCAGCATATCTGTATAGTGGACCACGCCGCAATAAATTGGGCGTATTTTCTTGTATAGCGTAATAGGATTGAGCCAAATGGTTTCCATTTGATGGGACAATGTGGTCCCTCCCGACCCTCCTAGTGAAACGGCCACGCTAAATGGCGCCACGCACGCTCAAGTGGACGACGCGGCAAGCTTCCTGCGAGATAGATTTACACAACACTGATAAACTCGACGAACACGAATCACAGGGGGTGAATTAGATAGGGGCGGATTGATATAGTGTGATGAGAACATACGCGGTTAGTGGGTACACTAGGGCTATCTTCATGGTACGAGTGTGTTCATGCAGTAAGAGGAAAGATGTTGCAATTGTTATCATTTGAGCTATTCCGACCGGTGGCGAAAGATGAAGTTGACGGTAAAATTAAGTGCATACATTATGTGGGATTCGAGCCCACGTCCCTTATAGTTGAAGAACTACATTTCGGACCAGAACCCCGACCGCATAACTACCACTGACTAGATACAAGAATCGTTTAATTCCGGAAATGTAATTGCAAAATTGTGGAATCGCAATAACTTTGAATCGATTAATTAAATGTAAAGTACGTTTTTGTTATTGGTATTTTATATATCGTTGGTTTATTTACGACTTGCAAAATAGTAAGTAATATTATATTTTTTCTATTGAACATTTCATGTACTTTTGTTGTGAATACAGATCTCAAATGAATTGTGTTATTTAGGTTTGAAACAAATTGAGACTATTTAATACCTAAAAATACAAACATGTAAACGTAAACAGATTCAAGTCCCCACTTATAGCTTTATTTTTACAAGGGATTTGTTTGATTTTTTTTTTTTTAATACAGGAAGGCATAGTTAAATATATTTTACCGACTACCTAGATGTTTCTGAACAACGTTACCGATTCGACAGTTTTTTTT
>JAMZAV010009510.1:0-15926 GCA_024449915.1 Sweltsa coloradensis | reverse complement strand
GTTGTCTTCTCAGTTTGTCTCTCTGTGTTTTTTGTCTGTCTGTCTGTCTGTGTTTTTTGTCTGTGTTTTTGTCTGTCTGTCTATGTGCCTAAGCACATCGTAATTGTAACTCTTAAGTACATAGATGGTTCGCGTGATGTAGGTATGTCATGCGCACTTGTTTCCAATCTAGTTCAAACATGAAACATGTTCAATTCAACCTCTCTCTCTCTCTCTCTCTCTCTCTCTCTCTCACACACACACTCGCACACACTCTCTTACTCTACAAGGTTGTATGTCTGTATGTTTGGGATGCACTCACCGAAGATAAGTGATAAGACAGTAGCCAGTACGCCAGCATAGAAACATCGAACTTAAGTCTTGACACAAATTATAAATATGCCCACTTGATGAATGCAGACGAGTAAAAACTCAAAAGTTACTAATTTTTTTCCAGACAATCAAACTAAGTTTTATGCCAAGTTTAGGAGAAATAACTTCAATTTAAAATGGAGTGGGACACAATTGGCATATTTTCGCTAGAAAACATCCGATGTAAAATATGAAGTTAATTGTAATTTATAGGCCTAACTGTGCCTTGCTACACAGTCTTGATAATCAATATTTATTGTTCAATCAGTCGCATATTCACGAAAATTGTTGATTTCAGAGTTCGGACTTTCAACAACATCCCAAATCGTTTTTTCCCGTTTGCCCCTTTTACAATTATCCTTTAAAAGTTGTGCAAGATTTGTATCAATGTGATGCCAGTCGTGTAGCCGAGGCAAGTGTACCTACATAGCCGACCTGGGTACTGAACAGTTGGTTTGTGTTATGGTCGTAGTGCGCATGTAGTGTCGGGATGTCCCAGCTAAGGAACTGATTGATCGAGCTGAGACGAGGAATAATGCTGGGATCTCGACCATTGTGTAACCGGCGAGGCGAGCAAACATGTGATTTACATGACAACCTTCTTCCGGTCCCGCGAGTTGACCCACCACGTTCTCCGCACCGGGCCTAGTGAACACAGGAAGATTCAAACTGGACTGGGAAGAGCCTGAGATAATGTTGTTGCGCATTGACAATCGTGCATTTTATCTCCTCAAGGGTTGTAAACATATCGTAAACGTCGATCTTCTCGTCATGGGAAAAGTCCTCTCAAAATAGGCGGTTGTAAATGGGTCCGGGTTGGACTCAAGGGAACGGACCGAGCAGTGAGTGGGGTGGAAGAGTGAGGGGGTCTGCAGAGGATATAGGGCGTAGCCCCGTCCTCATGTAACGACCGAGCAGTGAGTGGGGTGAAAATTTGAGGGGTCAGCAGAGATATGACGTAGCCCGTCCAATGTAACGACCGAGCAGTGAGTGGGTGAAGATGAGGTCGCGGATATAGACGTAGCCCGTCTAAATGTACAAACCGAGCAGTAGTGGGTGAAAAAGTGAGGGGCTCAGGGATTAGACGTAGCCCCGTCTCAATGTAAGGGATCCGAGCATTGAGGGGGGTTGAAGAGTGAGGGGTAGCAGAGGATAAAGACGTGCCCCGTCTCAATGTAACGACCGAGCAGTGAGTGGGGTGAAGAGTGAGGGTCAGGCAGGGATATAGACGTAGCCCCGTTCAATGAAACCGACCGAGCAGTGAGTGGGGTGAAGAGTGAGGGGTCAGCAGAGGATATAGACGTATCCCGTCTCAATGTAACGACCGAGCAGTGAGGGGTGAAGAGTGAGGGGTCAGCAGAGGATATAGACGTAGCCCCGTCTCAATGTAACGACCGAGCAGTGAGTGGGGGAAGAGTGAGGGGCAGCAGAGGATTAGACGTAGCCCCGTTCAATGTAACGACGAGCAGTGAGGGGGGTGAAGAGTGAGGGGTCAGCAGAGGATATAGACTTTTAGCCCCGTTTCAATGTAAGACCGAGCAGGAGGGGGTGAAGATGAGGGGTGCAGAGGATATAACGTACCCCCGGAACCCGACAGTGGTGGGGGAAGAGTGGGGGTGGGGCAGGGGGAAAAAGACCGAGCCCCAACCCCGCCCGTTGGAGGAACCGGGTCTTTCAGCCCGGGACAATCCGAGTATAAAGGTTTTCCCGAGGTTTCCTCAAACCCGTGCCCGACAATTGAGTAAAGGGTTTTTTCCCGAGGTTCTCCTCAAGCTCGTGACCGACATCCGAGTTAAAGGTTTTTCAAGGTTCTCCTCAAAGTCGTGCCCGACAATCCGAGTATAAGGTTTATTGGGGTTCTCCTAAAAAGCTCTGACCGACAATCCTGAGTATAAAGGTTTATTCCGAGGTTTTCCTCAAAGTCGTGACCGACAATCCTGAGTATAAAGGTTTATTCCGAGGTTTTCCTCAAAGCAGGGGATTGAGTCCTCTTTAGCAGCCCCCGGGCATCCCTTCACAATCACAACATACCTAGTTCGGGGCCTAACATTGCACCACGTTTTTTTGGGTTTGGGTTAAAAAAGGGATTTCTTCGATTTTGCACGTGTCTGGGGCCTTTGTTGATATGTATAGCATCGAGTGCAGTTGCATCTCCGAGAAGCTCGACGCTGTGAGTAGTGTCACCATGGCAGTAAACTACGTACTCTAGTCTCGTAACCCCAACCTCGAGGACGGCGCATGACACACATATCATGCCGTGCGTCCTTCTTAGTCAGATGTACCGAGAACACTCGGTGTGTCGAAAAACCTTTTTTCACCCCATTGTTTCTTCGGGGAGAAGAAGACAATTGAATGGGGAGCTCGCGAGTTTTGGGGTGGTGGTGGACACCGGCCAACGTGGGGCGGCGCTTCCTGGAGTCACCATCTAACCAAACATACACATCCACGGCGATAAGTTATTTGCGAAACAGCGATAACATTGTCCCTGGACTTTCCCTGCCGAGATCCTCATGACAGTACCCCTCGTTAGCCTGTGCTAATCTTGTTCCCTAGGCCTCATGACACGACCCTCTCGATGCCTCGGCTATCATTTGTTCCCCGACGGGGAGACTTGTGTCATTATTGACTCCCCTCCCATTTCCCAGGAAAAACTGCAAACACGTAGCCTATTGGCGGGGGGTATTGATTGGGGAATTCAAAACCTTTACATCTTTTGGGCTAAAACGCATAATGGTCTCCCCGGATGTTTTGGAGTGGAGTGGGTCGAAGTTGAACAGTATCGAGCTGCACCTCACCTCACGCGGCTTCAAGTCGACCGGTGTCAAACCCTTCCAGACTACATCCAGTTGCATAACTGCGGGGGGGGGGGGGGGGGCACATTTTATAATTTGACGTGACACGTGAGGTATTTATTGATGTATATATTGATATTTTTCTTATTTTGCAATTTTTTCATACATCTTTATAAGGTGTTTGTCAAACAATCTCGTCAAAATACTTCAAATCACACTCTGGAAATAGAGAATGTTTCGGGGAAGTGCGCTCCGGATCGCATCAACTGGGGCCACCTCAATCCCTCCCTATCGACATCGTTTGCTTTACCCAGGAAAGAGAGATTTTGTGGATGAATCCACTGACTACCCACATTCCCTTTCACTAGTTGTGCTGACCATTGATCTTTGGAGGTTAGTTACAAAATCTAAATGTTCCCGAAAAACAAGGGCCAGTTACGCCACTGGCAACGTCCCCGCTTATTTTTATGAGTGTTGTTCTGAACTGAATGACTTGATATTTTTAAAAAGTAACATAAATAGTAGCGGACTGACGTTGTCGCGGACCTGATTCTGTAGAACTAGAACGAGAGCCGAGACCGGCACGACAACCCCGTGAGGTAAGGCCTTGCTATACTGTGATGCCGGGCGAGGGAAGATGAACCCAGTCCCTGCGTGTGAAGCTGTGTCCACGTTGTAGGCGCTCACTCAGGCAGTGGCGTAGGGGCTATCCAAGGGGGTGGTTTTGCCCCTCCCCCTCCTCCCGCCCATTAAAAAAAAGTGTGCAAGTTAAAAAAAAGTGTGAAAATGGAGAATATACCTAGAATAACTGTTTTATCGCAATACTAAAGGCCAAGTACCATCTGACCAAAAGAGGATTTTATTAGATACAAATAGATACAAATTAAAAAGTTGGTCATTGTAATGCTTTAAAACGCACAGATTTTCACCAAAATGGCCTTGAAGGAGTATTTTTTTCCGGGGGGCTTCCCCTACTTAACCTTATGTCCATCTACTACCCTCCCCCCTTTATGATTTCCTGGATACGCCACTGCACTCGGGAGCGAGCAGATGTGTGCGGTGGATTCAATGCTCCATATCGGAGCAATCTCAATGCAGGCGACGGCTGCAGGGCAAAGTTCTGTATAGGTTAGATATGCCAAGACCCAGAAAAATGTGAACAATATGCTTTGTCTTATGGTATCATTTCGAGTTATCCTCCGGTATCCTCACTTCGCACACGTGAGCTACTAGTAGTAGAGGCGAGCTCCGGCCGTCAAGTATCCACACACTTGGGTGCGAGTCTATAAACTAGGCTACCAAACAATGTGTTGAGTCCGAGTTCCACAAATAGATTTCAGTTTTCGGGAGATAAAATACGCGTAAAAATAGCGAAGTAGGCCACTGCGTATAACCAAGGCGTTATTTATACACAATCTCAATGGCCCATTATATAAGTGAAACATTTCTTTCGGAGATGTTTTATGTGTCTGGTTGTGATGCGAACCTGTGGAGTCCAGTGTTCGAGTCCCGTGACCTAACCCAATCCAACCCGGAGATGTTTTATGTGTCTGGTTGTGATGCGAACCTGTGGAGTCCAGTGTTCGAGTCCCGTGACCTAACCCAATCCAACCAAGCGCGCGTGACTACAGTTTCGTGTTCGGTTCCATGTTCATCTCGCGTTGTCAATAAAGTGAACGACCGTTGTTTTGGCGACATGTATTATTAAACGCGAGGATGTAAGAACGTGTCCACCCCGCCCAGGTAAAGACCACGATCACGGTCATGTCCCACTACCCCGAGGTGGCTCCTGGATCACAGCCACGTTGTATTGATTCTGCAGGGAGGCTATGACACGGCTCGCCGACTTTACATCACCGCCTGCTGCCTGTCATCTGCACTGGTTGTTATTACTTATCACATCACTCAACACAAGACACAGAGTACACAGCGCGGGGACCCGGAGATTAGTGACCAGAGGGTGTAGCGGTTCCCTCTCGCCGTCATTTGAACCATCATCATAGAATTCTCCACGTCTTGCATGTAGATGTGTTTTACATTCTATTTGAATGATCATCCTTACATTATATTCATCATTCATTCATCATCATCATCGTATTCAAGTCGCAACAGGTGGATAGGGGGGAGCTCATACCCTGGGTTTGGTTTGGGCCCGGCTTAATGTCCCCGACTGACAATCACTTCTGTAAACAAGAGTGGGTAGACTCTAAATACTAAATTGTTTGTTTATTTCTACCCCGTATAATAATACTAGAGGCTGTATAGGGACCGGGGAGGAAGCCTCGTCGATTCACGAAAACCTAGATAAAACCAGACCAATGTTAGATATAACTTGTAACGTTGACAGTCGCTGTCGCCGGACATACAACGTGGGACCAACCTAGACTAGTACGCATGCTTCTTATACTAATGGTGTAGAACAAACAAGCAGAGTGTCGAGTGCAAAGATGGTAGCAGTCGAGTGTGTCGCTGTTCTCGAGGATGGCCATGCAACCAACGGACGTGGGGGCATGTTCGTCGGCGTCGTATACATATCATAGGATTCTCCACCAGCCCGGTGAGGCAGGCACTCGCCCTCACAGCTCGGAGCCATCGGTCTGACAGATCCTCGGGGAATATAGGTCGGGGTCACCAGTGACCTTGGTTGGTCACTCACTAATGGATGGAGACCGTGGGATCGACGAGCGGGGATGAAGCCCTTTGAACAATTTGTCTTTCGTCATCTTTGCCTCCGGTTGTGGAATACTTAGTGGAGCCACATCGCTCCATGATGACTAGTCCTGGACGTCTGGCTGAGCGCTCTTCACACCTTGTTACTCTCTCATGCACTCGATACTGTCCATCGCGGGATGATGACGTCGGGGGGGGGGCATGGTAATGTGGTTACCATAGCAATCCAGCATCCCCCCCCACCCCCGCGCGCACCGAGAGAACTGCGGTCGTCCGCGAGTACATCACATCGCGCCATGTTCCTAGTTGTCTCAACATCGTGACCCTACCCTACCCCTGCACCCCAAGGTGCGTACAACGCCACAGAGGGTTGGGTGTCGGCTGTCGAGGCGCGTTCAAGCGTCCGAATGTATCGACTTTGCTGCTGCGGTGGAACAAATTGCCAAGAAAAGTAGCTTATCACGTTATTAGCGTTTTATGGCACCCGTAGAGCCTGGTTGGTTCTGGTACCAAGCCCGCTCGTAATCGATACCAAACATATTTTCATCTCCTCTAGAAACGCAGGACTGCGTCGGGCTGTAGTGACGTAGGTCACTGCAGTGCACGAGAATGCGCCTAAACACTCGGGGTGGGGGGATTTATTTATAGGCGCGATATTTTTACCCACCTTTTGTCCTTGCCACGACGAGCCTTTTATAATGTTAGCTCTGTTTCGCGCTCTGTTTGTTGGATTGCTTCCTAGTCCTACAATACAAGTAGGGGGTAGGGGCGGGTGGGGAGGGTACTCCTAAACGTGCAGGCTCTATAAAGTTATTACCAGAGCACGTATTTATGAAGATTGTTTGGCCAGATTCTTTTTCCCACTTATTTGGGGTTGTAGTGGGGGGGAAAACTGCCGAGGAACGCTGGGCGTTTTGGGGGACTATTCTTTGGATCAAGTTCAAGATTGAAATTAGAAATTGCCGTTTTCACGGGATTTTACTAGGGTATCGTACATTTTCACAAGGAAATGGGCTATCTATAGTATAGTATCTATAGCCCCGGTATTTCATTGGACATTTCTGGGTCACAATGTATAATTCAAACTTAAAATGACAATTATTATTCCACTTCTCGCGATTGTCGTAGCTCCCGATTAGTTTCGCAAATCAATGCATGTGCGCAATCTTCGGGTTTAACCGAGGGGAGTAAGTTATTATTTCAAACAGGCTATCATGACTTATCTTTATTGAACTCTAGTATAATGGATAGTAAAAAAGCACTAGACATGCACGATTACCGTTGAAAGTTACCAATAAATTACTTTGAATCTAGTTTTACGGTTATGTCCGCACATAAAACAATCCGTGATATAAGATATTGCCTGAAGAGCGAAGAGCCGCAGTTGATACCAGTATCTGTCTCTCTTCTAGTGAGTGAGTGAGTGTGGACATGTATCGCAGGAATCACAAGGACCTCACAGGTGCCAGTTAGACCGACAGATTGATAACTAGCTTCATTTACGATGTAAACGTTTTATTGAAATTCTATCTTTCGTATACGCTTGTATAATGCAATAATTCCTCCACATCGTATCTGTACTCAGTGGGTCATTTGTATTGACTTGACGCCCACATGTGTCCACGGTGTCCGCCGTATCACGTTCATACACACTGACTGAGTGACACAATAGCCGGCCGGACATGTTCAATATACCGCCAAGGCCCCCTCGACTGTCGGATACGTGGAGGGGTGTTGCGTGCAAGTAGTTGTTGACCGTCCGTTCGTGTCGACAAGTTGGTAACCGTTACCGAACACATTTGCTCCGACTGACTCCGTTTGTAATTACGATTTTGATTGGATTGGATATTGCTTAACGACTAACGTCTCATATTTATGCAACTTGGCTAATCGAGACGAATTACGAGTTTACCATCTAGGTGACTTGGTTCGCCCCTCCCCCCTCGAATATCTCTGAAGTACTTTTTTGCGTATGGGATTTTTTTTTAAATTACATTTTTTTTCGGTTCGGCACAAAATTGGCACCCGCACACCACTAGACAGCCGACCCACCCAAGTCGCTTCTCGGTTGTGACGGTCAGATCATTGGTCGGTTGAGATTGTGGGAAGTTGAGAGTTCGGTCAGTTGGAACGTACTGAATACACGTAGTAGTCGGTCTCGTTGCCTAGTAGACCAGGAAGTTATGGCTCGCGAAAGTTTTAAATTAGTAGGGCGTATGTGCGTTTTTTGATATGTACAGGGGCAGGCTTGAGGCTACTTCTAGGTTCCAGTGGCGATTACTTGTCACGTATGTTGTAGTGTAACCCCCAGTTGAGTTATGCTAATTGATTGATGGGGTCCCACGAGGTCACGTGACGGGGTAGATCCGGCAACGCTGTACGGGGAATCCCCGTGCGTGGCGGGGAAGGGTTCAGTTCCTTGTTCCGCTTTTCCGGGAACCAAACAGAACCGCGTTAGGTTAGTCCCTGTGTCACTCGCTTCGCAACATGCATCGATCGTCGTCTTGGGCCCCGCGGGACGAGAGATGCGTGGAGTGGCTGATTGCTCCCACTCCCAGCACGTGACTCCCTTGTTTGTTTGTACAAACTTAGGCGATATGAATGTTTAAGTAGGTACTAAAAGAACAAAGCGATTGAGAGAGGTTTCTGTTGGTTCTTTCTCACCTTGTAACCAACTATTTGTCATTAATTTTAATATGCGCAGTTTCAGCTTCAGAACTAGACCATTTCAGCTTCATCTGGACTATTGAAACTGCGTGGTTGTCTTAACTCTAGGCAGGGTAATGTAGCTTACCACAATCTGCTCTGCTGAGCGTGTACTGATCTCAACACACCTTCGTGTCGGTCTCGGTGACATGACAGCAGATGCCGCTGCGCTCTCTGAAGGGACACTTTTAGTAGGGTGGCGTTTTAGTGATCTAACTAACGCTTAAGATTATGCAACCACTCGGTATGATTCATGTCAACTGGGTATTGTTTCTCAATCCCGTCCAGTCTGGTGGGAGGGGGGGGGGGGTGCGCAGAACTCGCCTCGCTCGCATGACGGCGGCAAGGGGTGACCCCATGAGCACGAGGTGCCTGTCTGTCGGGCTGTCTACACCAGGCAGTTAGTTGGTCTACTACACGACTTGTGCTAAGCAGTTTCTAGTACTGCATAATATTATACAATACCGACTAATAACTACGGATTAATATTTATTTCCACCAACGATATTCGTCTTGATTGATTCTTTACTATGTTGTGTGGAAAGCTGTGACGAGAAGTGAAGTGAAGTGAAGTGCCTGCAGTATTCCTTCTTTCAATATTATTTTGTCTATCCAGAATTTAAGATCATTTTTTTGTTTTTTACGGGATCCAAAGACTTCTCTCTTAGTCAAACGCGAGTTTTTACGTCACTTGTTTGAATCGCGCACTTGAAACTAACCAAATGTGGGCCTAGTTAAGAGTTCCTCGTTCTATCCCCGGTGCGGGTGGGTATTTCCCTGTAGAGTGAGTCATGTTCTGCCCGCGCCCGTTCGGCTCTCCCGCCCGGTACCAGCGCGTGCGGGGCGACCCCGAGGACGACTGCCAGCAACCACGGTGGGTGCGACTGTAATGTGTGTTGCACAGTGGGGGGTGCGAACATTGCCCTTGAAACATCTGTTGCAGTGGGGGGTGCGAACATTGCCCTTGAAACAGCTGTTGCAGTGGGGGGTTAGGGCGCACAGACCAAGAAAAGTATTCATTTTTTGTATTGAAAATGGTTGTGTTTTTTATTTACTAGGTTTTTGTAAAATTGTGAAGATTGTCAGTTTACAAAATTTTACTATAAATTTGTGCCCCCCCCCCCCCCTCACCACCATCTGACCAAATTAGGTGGGGGCAAGGGCCGGTCGCCCATCTCTCCCCCCCCCCCCCCGTGGTTACGACACTGCTGTGTTGTTTGCAGGTGCTACAGCAGTGACGCATTGACATTGACTAGTTGGTGTGAAAGTTCACAAAATTTACGTAAGAGGGTTCTAGAAGAAGAATAGTTGATACTTGATTGATAGTAAGTTTGAAGGCAAAAAAGAGATGACAATGACATGTGACAAAATGAAAACCATACATCAGTTATGTAGGCAACATCAGGATGCCTGATCTAAACTAGGCTATAGTTGAAAAACTAATGCATGATTTTTATTTATTTATTTATTCAACTGGACACAAATAGGCCTACAGCTATAGGCCATTTTACATTGTGCATTGTAAACATAATAACATTACTAACTAACTTAAACTAAACATGATAACAGAGGAAATACGAATAGAAATTCTGTTAGTTTAGTTTAAATTGCCTAAACATGCATGGGTTCTAGAGAGGTAAAAGGAGGATATAAATAAAAAGCCTCAAACATGTCTCCCAACTGGTGGAGATGCCGGGTTGGTTGACGGACTCTGAGGTCCTGAAAACATTCTCGTTGTCCACCAAAAACCTGCGTTGCGTGTCAATCAGGGGTCACGTGTCGATCAGGGGTCACGTGTTTCAATCAGGGGTCACGTGTCGATCAGGGGTCACGTTCGGCTTTCATTGCGAGACGTGACACACGGGTGGGAGGACAGAAACATTATGCACGTTTGCATGCGAGCTCCGCTTTTTAATAGTGTTGCAAATCAATTAGGCCCTGGTCCTCCACACAGTTTTAGCTGACTAGTAGTGAGTGAGAATCACTGCTCTGCCCGCATGCGTCTGTGCTTGTCATGCATCACGATAAAAACAGAACACAACCTCCAATAATATGCAGTTTTTTGTTGACATTGCTCTTGAAACAGTGGCGGCTCTGGGCTAATTTTGCTGGTGAGGCGAAATTTGTCAAGCGCATGGGGGAGGGGATGTGATAAAATAGAGGTAGTAGAGTGGATATTTTGATAAATTAACAGGCACAAACCAACGTTACGTACAGACCTAATGAAAGGAAAACAATCATCGTCAACAGCCTACGGTGTGAATGATATTGTGTAGGCGTACATGCACCCTGATCAACTCTAACATGTTTGTTGTTGTTTTTGTTGCAGGCTATGCTCGCTCACGCTGTCGCATCTAGTGGTCCTGAAACCTCTGGGCCAAGACCTCGGATCAATCCTTATCGCAGTCAAGATGCAGGTAAGAACACAACGGTTCGTCCTGAGAATCATTGGGACAAAGTGAAGCACGTTGTCTCATATCAAGGCAAATCCTAGGGCTGGTCGGAGTAGGCACAGGCAGTAGGCAGGGTGGGTCTGCATGGGTGGATTTGCAGATTTCAAAAGATTTGTCAATTTGGCTCTACGTAGGCCTACATGATTTGATCAGCCTCCAAGTTCTGCTATTAGTGCCCTATCAATGCTACATTGTATCGATTTTTAACTTTTGTAAATCTCAACGCTACATTGTACATAGATTTTTAACTTTTGTAAATCCAAACCACACACCCTTATGTAGTACAGTGTCTGCAATTTCTATGCTTTTGTCTCTTGTCTGTAGTATTTTTTCTTTTTCCCACATAAAAGTAATACCTTGAGTTTCGTGCTAGTTTGTCGTGTCTACCAACAGTTAAATCCTGCAGTCCATTCATCTATGGCCTGTCATTACTATTAGAGTGCAGTCATACAGCCGTTGTAGCTGTTACAAGCCCAGCTACGTTGAATAAGTGAACAGACACTGCTTGAATTATGAAGGAAATTACTGTAGTTGAGCATTCTTGAGTGTATTGCTTTGATCAAACAGACACTTCATAGTTTCCCGTCAACCTGGTGATCCGTGTAGGCTGCCCAGGTCAGTGGACGGTATGTGTCGGGGTAGGAGTGCGTGTACGCATGTACCAAGTTTATAATTAGAGGATACCTTGGCTGTATCATTTTTTTACTCTTTATTTTCTTATCCGTTTTGGAGTGAAGTATAATCTCTACTCTCCACCATCAATGCCGTGATTGTTTTAAACATGTTTTTAACCTTGGCAATGTTTTACACATGATAAAAGTGATAGTGACCTTTGTGTTAATTTTCCGTTAACCAGTCTTTATGGATCTGTGAGGCGCGAATCATGAATGCACGTGCACACTCTAACCGTGATCCGTCGTGAGGTAGGGACTGTATTCTGTCTGCTGGTTTCAGAGCTCGAAGAGAACGCTGCGCTCCAACGAGATGCTGCTGCCGCCCAGCGGGCTCCTAGACACAGACCTGGAGCTCAACTTTTCTCTACAGGTGGGTTACGTTTGTGCCGTGAGCTCTGTTCGTAGCGACATAGGGACTTGGAACATAATCACCCTCAAAGCCCGATACATACTTTTTGATAAAATGTGATACCGTACTTTCTAAGTTTACAGAGGTTTTGACACAAAACCTAAATGAGTTGACAACAACAAATCATTTTTCATGTAACACCTGTCACAGTCATAAAATTGATGAAAAAAGAAAACACAATTACATTGTTGATGCAGTTCAGAAATTAATAGTTGAGCTATTTTCCTTGAAGACACACCACTAGAAATTAGATGAGTAGTCCAAAATGTGTCTGAATGTAACATCCGTCTCCAAAGAATTGCCCCTGTGCAACTTCTAAAATCTTAAGCACACATTTCAAAATCGAACATGGCATAGGTATCTGTTTCTGCCACCGGCAATAGTTTTCCATTTTCAATGTGTCACGTGGATTGGAAGTCTTCACCTAATGTATGCAATGTAAAGGTCTATAATTAAAAATTGTAAACCTATTTACTGTTATTTAATGTCACATTCCAGTACCCTCATTTTCTGAAGAGAGATGGGAACAAGCTACACATTATGCTTCAGAGGCGGAAACGTTACAAGAACAGGGCGATCCTCGGCTACAAGACGCTGGCAGAGGGAGTCATCAATATGTCCCAGGTAAGACAGACGTGTTAGGCCTACTGTATAGCCCTGCTCGACGTTCAGCCGGCTAGAACCAAAGCTCTCGTGCCTTGGTGGCGACTAGGCGTGCGCTCAGATGAAATGATAATATATTTTAGAATGTCATGATTGTATGAATTGTTTTGGTTTTATGAAAATCAACCCAGAAATTATAAAATCCATCTTGGTTGAAGTAAATTCAAAGTGACCAAACATTCTATGGCACAGAACTGTGGTGTTTTTCTTGGCGGTTTACTCGTTCCCAATTACTACTCTTCTTGTATTATTGCTAATGTCAATCAGAGTTCCCTTTACAACCTAACGTTTGCTTCTCTCTCCCTTGAGCCCAATCCGATAAGTAATCTGTTAAATGGGCCAAGCTTGTTTGTTAGTAAACTTTCCGTGTTGATAAACCTAGAATGTAGGTTTAAACACTGAGCTGCCTTCATTAAGCAGACTATGCCCCATGAGTGAACACTCGCACTTGATGCTATTTACAAATCTGCTTGCGATGAGTGCTAAGAGGAATAGGACCACGTAGCTATTCGCTCGGTCAGGAAGTACCCGACGAACACGAAGCTTTGCAAAGTGGTCACTAACCCATGCATGGACAGCCCTACGGTCGTAGGTTCAGGAAGTACCCGACGAACACGAAGCTTTGCAAAGTGGTCACTAACCCATGCATGGACAGCCCTACGGTCGTAGATTTTCGATACTTTGCGTTAGTCAGACGGAAAAACATCACGAATATGGACAATTTTACACTGTTTAACAAAATCCAAAATCGTGAAAATGAATATTTTTAAAATGATTTGAAACCAAAGTTTAGAAATGTGTTTCTTTCAAGTCCTCCATTTCTGCTTCCATGACAACTGTCCAAACTTTCAATCATCTGTGGTTCAGTCGGCCAAGCGAACAAGAATTTGGTAAAACCGCATGTCCTATGCTATTAAGGACATAAAGAAGCTGTTGCTGTCTGTGGGAAAGTTGAAGAATTTTATTAAATTCTTGTGCTGCAATGCAATGGAGAAATCTTTGACCGATCTAACGAGCCACAGCTGTCTAAGTCATCTTCAACATGACCTTGGCAATGCATATAGGCCTACATGTGGTTTCAATATCCTCACTTGATGAAAGTGGGTTTTAGATCCAGAATGCTTGTTACATTAGCATTCCGTTGAGTTTTTCATCAATGGATTTAGTAATAATTGTTAAATAATAATTGAGATATAGTAGTCAAATTTCAGCAGCACTACTACAGTATCTTGTTTTCTAGTTTAGCCTTGGAAGAAATCTTGCAGGTCTTACACTAGTCCAGTGATTTATACATGGATGCCAACACGGTGTCTATGGCTTCGTGGACGCCAGGGGGTGTGCCACACTTAGCCCTTGTTAGGATGTAAGCTTAGCCCTTGTTGGGCTTCAGTTTGTTTGGTTGTGTGTTTCAAGGTGATTGTCGGGGAAAGTGAGACAGAAACCTTAGGACAAAACTAACAGACAATAACACATCAATCTCCATTAGTAGCAGCCACACATACACTGGCAATCTCATCTCACACTTGTACATTCCGTAGATGATCCTGAGCTAAGGTTTCCCAGATGAATAAATACTACTTTAAACAATCCAGCAGTAAATAGTGAAAGTTCTTATAAATATACATGTATAGGCCTACAAATATTGTATTGCATTGTATTTATTTGCAGCGATTGAATTACATTTATGATGTCGTAGCAAGCACAAGCATCGTAACATGAGCATTGTCAAATTTCTTAAAGGCATATTCTCGAATTTAGTTGTCGCTTACATATTATGTTAAACCTAAATTTATTTTAGGAATTTAGAATTAAATATAATATGATATAATATAATATAATAAATCTGTCGATATTTAAACATCTTACGACCATTATATTGTGGGAATTTTAAAGTGTGTGACGTCGCCACTCGGTACGTAGTTGGATGGCTAGTGAGCTTCGCTACGGATCGACTCGACTGAATGCGACCGCTTCACTGCCTGCCCAGTGCGTGACGTCGCCACTCGGTACGTAGTTGGATGGCTAGTGAGCTTCGCTACGGATCGACTCGACTGAATGCGACCGCTTCACTGCCTGCCCAGTGCGTGACGTCGCCACTCGGTACGTAGTTGGATGGCTAGTGAGCTTCGCTACGGATCGACTCGACTGAATGCGACCGCTTCACTGCCTGCCCATTCAATACCATCGGGCACGGGACGGGTCAGTTGAAAAGTGTTTTTTTAAGTACAGGATGTTAGGATTAGCTCCCTTCTTTCTCTTTGTGTGACACTTATCACTTACCGGTACTTTAAAAAAACAATTAGAACCTAAAAGAAGACTAAATTTACACTTTAACCGTTTGTGAACTGTAGTCACTGAGCCACCCGTACTCTTTACATATCTTGACAAACCTTGTAATGCTATTTGCTTATCACATTAATTAAATTAGTACACAAAACACTTGTTGAGCTGTCAATGCTCCATCCACACATGATGTCAACCCCTTCCTAATTCAGCACGTGTTCTAGCCGAGTGTCTAGCCTCGCCCGGCCGGCTCGGTCAGCTCAGCAGGCATCCACCCACCAACGTCACATGCAACAGGCGCGCATCAAAACAAACCATTGTAGTAGAGTTTAGGCCTCATCCTAGGTTGCCACAATTTGTGACAACCTTATTTTTTTTACATCTACTTGTAAAAAAATACTTTATCCAATGTGATAATATATGCCTTCAAGATAATGTACATTGTACAGACTAGGTATAAGCTATAATATTTACAATTAATATATATATTTTATTTTGCATGCGTAGTGTTATTATGACATCGGCCTACAGAGCAGTAATTTAACATGAAGAAAAGTACAAAAAGTATAAATATGAAGCTAAAAAATAGTTATGGCAGAAAAGAAAAATACAATGGAAATATTTGTAGACAAATTAGAGAAGGACTTTGATACAAATAAGAAATTGTTGTATGGACTAATGAGAAGCAAAAGAAAAACAGAAGAAATCACAAGATACCTGACCAACAACAATGAATCTCTTATTACTGACCCAGAAGAAGTGAAAAGCATGTGGAAGAAATATTTCAAAAACCTACTTAATATGCCTAGGTTACCTGATACTAACCATAACCAAACTCAGGAAGGGGACCAAACAATAGAAATTATAAAACACCAAAGGGAAAAAATAGAAGAAATAATAGGAATGAAATATCAAAACGGAAAGT
>JAMZAV010009509.1:0-26380 GCA_024449915.1 Sweltsa coloradensis | reverse complement strand
AATAAGTTATTAAACATTTGTTTTACGATACAATCATCACAAAAACCTTATTAACTGAGCTCAGTTTACTATAATTACCCCACAATGACATGCAAGAATTACATGGACATTGATTTATACAAAATAAAACAAACTGTCATTAGACAGGTACTCATCCTGTTAGAGACCAAGTCAACGTAGAATAACGGCGTCTTAGGTTTCTGCAGTTACGACGTTTGAAGTGGGGGGGATTTCTTGGGGAACTTGCGGTGGGTGTTTTGTGACACTTGAAACGGAAATTCGACGTATTCTCGATGATCACTTCACTCGTTTTGGAACTCGGTTACACAGTCTGTTGAACTCGGAGATATGTAACTTATCCTGATGACGAATTAATTAGAAACATTGGTCTGTTATGATGACCATGACGACAGTTCGATGACTTATCCTGATGACGAATTAATTAGAAACATTGGTCTGTTATGATGACCATGACGACACTTTGACGACAGTGATGACAGTTTGACGACACTAGAGACTTTACGCTTTTACAACACCAAAACTACTTCAATTACATTTTTAATTATATTACCAACAAACCATACACTCTTATTACTCGTTGATCAAATTACATTGCCGTCGTCGTGGAACATTATTAGAACTATCTGTCAGTACTCTACCCCGAAGCTAGTAGGTCCTCTATCACTACTCAAAAAACGTCTGTCATCGCGAATCGCGGCCGTGCTTCAGAGCCTCCATCAAGCGACTGTCCAACACCGTCTCCCCGACACGACTCTCCTGCCCAAAACTCCCTGCTCTCACAGATTCGCACTATGATGTCACTTTTACCCATGAGCCTCTCTGTTCGTAACTTTTATGTAGGGTGCGCCTTACTTAAGACAAATACCCACACTATTGCCTCTTTACATGTTAGGACTGAAGTTTTAATGAAATATACATGACTTTGTTACAACTTGTGGCTGACTAAGCGTCGTAAAACTTATAGTTTATGTCTTCCTGTACGTGACAAAATAGTGTTTTAGAGCCGTCAGACTGGCGCTGACTGTTCAAGCCTAATTAAATCTCAATTGCTTTTTGCCCATATTTGCTCTGGTGAGAACGAAATATTGCGGGGGCTCTCAAGGAAGTTATGAGTAATCATTAAATGACATTCTTATAATTTTAGTATTTGCCTCATTTAGGTACACTTGAATACTGAATTAACTTATAATAGGCATATAAAATATAGAAAAAGATGGTGGTAAGTCGTTGTGTTACATATCTACAATCAACTTCCTACCATAAGCACCATAAAGGTTCAACGACTAGTTCTAGTCACAGGAATCATTTCTGACATTCAACTTCACGGATTCTCCGATGCTTGCGAAAGGGCTTTTGGAGCTTGCATATATCTCCGATCCACCAACACAGAAGGTCAAACTGTAAACCATTTACTTTGCTCTAAGTCAAAGGTCGCACCTTTGAAAAGAATTTCGATTCAACGCTTGGAATTATGCGGTGCACTTCTACTCGCCAAATTGTTCAAAAAGACAGTGGAATCTCTACGTCTTGACATTGGTTCTAGTTTTCTCTGGACAGACTCTACAATAGTTCTTGCATGGATCAAGGCTCATCCACACAAATGGAAAACATTCATTGCAAACAGAGTCACAGAAATACAAGAACTCACTGCAAATGCAAAATGGCAACACGTCGCATCAGCACAAAATCCAGCAGACCTTATATCAAGAGGAACTTCTGCAGAAACTCTTGCCCTTGTGACTTATGGTGGCACGGTCCACAATGGTTGTCACTAGATTCATTATTGTGGCCAGTTTCCAAAGTGCAGTCAATTTCAATTGAAGACATGCCGGAACAAAAGGCTACTGTTACCACACTCACTGCCACCAAGCAAGAAGATGGCATTATCTGCAAGTTCTCAAAACTAATCAAACTACAACGTGTAACGGCACACTGTCTTCGTTTTTGCTACAACGCTCGCAAGCCATCTGCGGAGAGAAACTACTCCGTACTATCTGCCGCAGAGCTGCAAAACTCACTTAAAGTATGCATCAAAATAGCGCAAAGTGAAGCTTATGCGTCAGACATCCAAGCTTTGTTAGCATCAAAGGAAGTTCATAACAAAAGCGACATCAAAATCTCTATCCATTTTTGGATAGTGAAGGCATCTTAAGAGTAGGAGGTAGACTCCGAAAATCATTACTGCCATTTGAGTCAAAACATCAAATCATAATGCCACCACAGCATCATCTCACTAAAATGCTCATTATGAATGAACACTTACGACTGTTACATGCTTCAGCACAAATGTTGACGTCATCACTTCGACAACATTACTGGATACCATCCATAAGACGTATCCTGAGATCGACATTGCATCAGTGTTTGCCGTGCTACAAATTGAAGACATCTGTAACGCAGCAACTCATGGGAGAACTTCCAGCTCCTAGAATACAACCAGCTCGCCCCTTTCTAAACACAGGAGTCGATTACGCAGGACCGTTTTTCGTAAAACAAGGATCTACACGTAGCAAAGTTAAATTGAAGGCATACATCGCTATTTTTGTGTGTCTAGCTACAAAGGCCGTCCACATTGAATTAGTCAGTGATATGACTACCGAGGCATTCATTGCTGCTTTAAAACGATTCACATCACGGCGAGGTAAATGTTCAAACATTTATAGCGACAACGGATCAAACTTTGTTGGTGCCAATCACCAGCTTGTTGACCTTAACAAGTTGTTAAAATCGAAGTTACATCAAGATACTCTGAAAAACCATAGCTCTGTCGATAATTGTAACTGGTTTTTTGATACCTCCTCGTTCTCCACACTTCGGAGGTTTATGGGAGGCCCCCTTTAAAACCTTGAAATACCATCTAAAGAGGGTAATTGGAAATAACTCCTCACGTTTGAACAAATGGAAACTTTATTTAACAGATTGAAGCGGTTTAAACTCCGCCCCTTATTGCCCTTAACATGATCCTAATGATTCTTTTTTAGTCCAGGTCATTTCTAATCGGCGGGGCCATCACCGCTAAAACCAGAACCCAACTTTATGACAACCCATTCATCGTTGAATAGTGGAAGAAATTTAACACTCCATGCAGCTCATCGGGAGGAAAGGGTCAAGGATTATCTCACTTTTTGAAAAAAGACGAAGTGGTCTAGTTGTAGCCCCAAATCTTCTAGAAGGCACGTGGGGCCTGGTGAAGGAAACCCTATCTCCCTCCAGTGGCAGCTTGCTGTAATCACCCCTTACACATGGCGACGATGGAAAAGGTTCGGTCGTCCCAAAACAAGACTTTTCGAGGCATTACAAACGCCCCAAAAGTGAAATTGTGCCCACTTCCCAAATTAAAATGTTTCAATGTTTCCTTTTTTAAAAATATTCTTTTTTTTGGGCCCCCTATGTTTTGCAAAACTTTCACGCCTTGTTGTTCACAGCCACCTGGGCCCCTATTAGTAACTTCACGGGTTCAAATCTGTCACGGGGCCCCACCCGGTAGTAAAATAAAGTTTTCCCGGGTTTTTGTTGGTCGAGGTCGAAAAGGGATGATTTACATGACCCTGGACGGTCAAATGGAAAAAATGATTCCATCGTTCAAATATTTAAAAGACAAGATGGTTTATTTCCCAAACGGGGAGAAATTGGATTTAAATGGTATAATTTTTATGAAAAAGGGACGCACGGGACTTTTAGGGGTGGCCCCTTTCTAAAGGTAGGTTTTCTTTGGGGCATACTATTGTTTTCTTTGAGAAGTAAAAATCTGGTTTTTTTTTTACGTGTACCAAGGCTTATCATCCACCTTTTATACAAATTTAACCCAGTCGGACCGGTTGTCACGGATTTTCGAACGATATCGACCCACTGGGTCATCCTTACAAAACCAGCGATTACGGTAGAAACGCCCCTGGGTCCAACTCCGTCAGAGTTATAGAATCGCAGTCCTGGTACTATTTGTGCACTTTAACTTCATTGTTTATTGCTCACCGCCATCCTAATACTTTTGTATCAATTTCTTTGGTGTTGAAAAGGACGCTATGTTTCTTTGTTTTTCAACAATGTTTATCATCACACTGAAATTACTTAATGCATCGGCCATTCGTATGGTCTAGTATTATTCTCTGTTAACTTTCGATAAGTTATTAATAAATACAGTGTTTTTACTTGTGATTTGCCATTCAAAGTGTGTGTTATTGTGTCCGTGGATCGCTGAACCAGGGCCTTCATTTACAGTCCACTCATTTGTTATCTTTAACATGGTCCTCCATTCACTCCAGAGTTTCATTTTCATCTTCATGTATCACCCATTCATCTCTTGCCCCAACAGGTGGTACGGTCTACCTAATAAAATAACTTACTGGTCCCCACAATTCTTCTAAACTGGTGAGGCTAGCGGTGACATGCAGCGACAAAGAATGTTTTTGTTGTCTCCTAGACGACTTAGAGTTTCACGAACTCCTGAAAGTGAAACGCAGAGAGAAGTGTAACAAAGAATTCAAACATAGCTAGGCTTTTAGTTGGAAGTATTTGTAAATGGTTTCATTACTTTCAAACTAGGCCTACCTATCGTATTTTTATGTAGCTTAGCCTAGTTGTGATTGTATTTGGTTTGATTTTTATTCATTTTTTTGAATTCTGATTACAAATGGTGAAATTTACAAACAAAATGTAGGCCTATAGATCTGCAATGCTAATATCTATGTAGCCTTTTAATTAGGATGTTTCTGAAAGGCCATGGGAAAAAGTAGGCCAACGTCATACAGGTGAATTACATATATATATAGGCCTATAGGCCTACCCTACAAAAGTTATTTTTTTAAATACAAACACGAGCATTCTCAATACAAACAGTTATCCAGTGGAAAAATTAAAAAGTCTTAATATCACCTGGTATTCCGAGCCCAGCTCGCCTCATAAACGTAGGCCAGGAGGGACGCGGCATTCAACAAATTCAAATCAAGCCATGACCCTGAGCATGAAAAAGAATACCGACACTTAAGAAACAAAACTAATCAAATGATAAGGACAGCAAAACGGCGTCACACCTATCCCTTCTGGACCCAAATATGCCTATAAAAACAGGGGAAACCCCTTCCCCCATATGGGCATAGGCAAACAAAGGAGACGAGGCTTTATCAAAACCCCCCTCGAAAACCTTAACAATTATTTTACTATCCGCCCACAAACTTTCCCCCGTTCAAAAAGATACTGTTAAGAGCAAAAAAGAAAAATCTACTCACCAATTTTATAAATTTAAATTTTCAAACACGTGACACAAAAAGGGAAATTAACGAAATTTAAAACAAATAAAATCAAATGCTAAAGGGCGTGATCTAATCCCCTAAAACTTTTTCAAAACATATCATCTGTCCCCAAATTTTTAAATCCCCTATTCTTACCTAACTTCTCACAAACCATCACTCTTACCTGACACTGAAACGGGCACTTGTTCGTCCTCTACCAAAAAAACCAAAAACCCCAGCACTGTTCGTGACTACCCCCATCATATCCTACCTCTCTCTCTAAGCCTCGGTATATTTTTTTCACCCAAATCTGATTTTCTAACAGAGAAAAAATTACTAGACCAGTACCAATAGGTTTCCCTTCCAACATAGTACGTGCAAGCGCTTATCAAAGTAACGCGAATACGAACAAAATGGACCCCCGACAACTTACACTTTTGACTTTACTTGACTTTAGCAAAGCATTTGACTCAGTTGACTTTGACATACTAATGACTAAACTTGAATCTATAAACTTTTCCCGCCCAACCCTTCAGTGGATGCATTCTTACCTCAGTGGAAGACAGCAATGTATAGTATCGGGTAATAATAAATCTGAATGGATGCCACTTAAGAATGGGGTGCCTCAAGGCAGTGTACTAGGGCCATTATTATTCTCACTCTTTATTAATGACATATCGAAATCGAAATCGACCAAAAATTGTTTGACTATAAATCCCATAAAATCTCAATCTATGATTCTAGGTTATCACAAACTGCTAGCAAAAATAGACCGCACAAAAATCAACCCCGTTACCTTAAACGGCACGACTATACCTTTTCAGCGTCATTTTAGAAACTTGGGACTCTTTATGACAGATGACATGACCTGGACCGAACATATCAAACTTGTGTGTCAGAAAACTTACGCATCTTTACACTCTTTAAACCGTTTAAAAAACTTCCTCCCAACAAAATTAAAAACAATGCTCGTACAAAGCCTCGTCATGCCTCATTTTGATTATTGCGACGTTGTGTACAATGACCTTACTGAAGACCTCTCTATTCGTCTTCAGAGAGCTCAAAATGCCTGTGTTCTTTGGTATAAAAAAATATGATCATATTAGCCCTGGATTCAAAAATCTTGCGTGGATTCGTCTAAATGACCGTAGAAATCTACACTCGATTTGCCTTGTTCATCGTCTGCTCTCAACATCAACACCTTCGTACCTAGCATCTAATTTTCAATACCTATTCTCAAACCATACCTTCAACACTAGATCTAGATCAGGTACTCAGTTAACATTTCCAACCCATAGAACCAATCTTCTTGACCACTCTTTTACAATAAACGCTATTCGAGTCTGGAATACTCTCCCAACGAGCATCAGGGATGTTTACGGAATTAGTTACGACACTTTCAAGCATAAAGTACATCAACATTACTTGAGTAATTATAATTAATTAACAGTTATAAACATCAGCCGCTACAGCCTTTGTTAAATTAATGATTGAGTAATGCATACCACAACCTGCTCCTGCTCACCTGTATTTCTGCACACAATGTCTAAAGCTATATTAATTTTGTACTTTTGTGTGAATGGATGAATGAATGTTTCTTAAACTATTGAAGATTTGCATAAATCAATTCAAAATTCATAATTTGCATTACATTACTATACACCTAGAAAATTTTAACTTTGCAATAATGCTAGGTACCATAATGTATTTAATGTATTATTTCAATATTTTATATAATCATGTAATGTTCTCTTCATTATCAAATGTATTATTATTATTATTATTATTATTATTAGTATTAGGTTGGATGGAAGATAAGGCTTCACTAGCCTTAATCCCGCCTTACAATAAAGACCCTTATCTATCTATCTATCTATCTATCTATCTTTGACATGCCTATAATGTGAAAGCTGACAGTAAAAAAGTTTAAATGGCCAGTCATGAGTAAAAATTGTTGAAAGGGTAACCTCGATAGGCCTATTCCATTTATCAAAGTAGGTAAACCTAAAGTAAATGAACATTTTTTGCTGATCCTCCACATAAAGGTATCGACAATCATAACTGAATGGCCTAGGTGTGAAATAGGCCCACCTATCTTATCAAAAGCGAAGCTATTCCCAGGGCCTATTAGGCCTACAGTATTTGGCCCTAGGCCTAGGCATTGGAACCACAGATAATAAGTCCTAGGGCCTAGTAGTCCGGATGTTAAGGGATATATTTGGGGCATACCTTGCCTTTTTGATACAAGCAAGGCACTTGGCACACGTGTTCTAGGGACCATACCCTACTAATTTTCACTTGGAGCCATCGTGATATCCCGTGCAGGCACCCGTTATTGCATGTTGCCTACCCCTGCTGGTTTGAAGGGTTGATTAGCAAAACAATTCGGTGTTTGGTGATAGAAACTTGAAATTTTTACCAAATAGGGGTAACATTAGGCTTAACATACTGGCCACGGGGAATTGCGGATTTCTTCATATTTAAGGGATGATTGGGGTTATAATTTTGGGGGTTGAACATTTTGATTTAAATTTTTATTGATGACACCCTTAGTTTAATGTTGGATTTCTACGTTAAAGTACTTCCCAAAATCTTCAAACAAAATGATGGTGCTAAAAATATGACTAGCGACCCCTAATTTGGTCAGTTACCTGTTGACATAATGACTGAGTAATGATTTATTTGGGTCATTCTCAAATAAAATGACCCTTGTGCTGTCCCACCTTAATATTATTTTTTTTTAGATCAAGATATTGATTTGCATAAATTTTGGTTGTACATTTTCAGAATACTTATAGTTTTTATTAGCTCCATGAATTTTTGCACTTCTATCTTGTAAGGTTGACCTTTAATTCAATGTCGGGTATTGCAAAATGTGTTAAAACCCATGTCCCTATCCTCAAAACCAGAAGTGTTTTTGTAAAATGTTTGACTTTAAGACTAAAATTTATTTAGTCTCTAGATTGGAATTAATGCAGAAATAACAGTTAATAACTGTGTGTTAGTGACTTTTTTTAACAATTTACATTTTCAAACAATAACTAGTGGAAAGTGTTTGTCCCTAATGTGGCAATCATAATAATGTCATGACTGTTACCATTGTAAAAGAGTTTAAATAATTTTTCAAGAAGGCAGTGGATCAATCTAGAAGAAGAAGAAGAACAGCTCCTGACATGGCATCATGGAAGTTTGGTTTGTTTTGACATGAGAACTCTTTAAAATTGAAAAGTAAACATTTTAACGGTGAGTATTTTAATTCAATGTCATGAATGTTACCAAGATAAAACAATTTAATTTGTATTTAATATTTTATTTAACAATTGAGTTAAGTTACAATCAAGTTCCAGCTCATAGCAAACATAACCCTACTTTTTCAAATGGGTTTGTTAACAGCTAATGAATTAATGAAGTTGAAATGTCATGCATGTTACTTGTCAGGTATGTTACTTTCAAAAAGTAACAAAACACTTGTTTTTATTGATTTTCAGTGATCACTTGTCAAGAATGTTACTTTTTGTCAAGACCGTTACCCGTAGTGTCTCTTTACTTTAAACTCAACACAAACTTGTTGGATTAGATGGATTTTATCTTTAGGTTGACTGATTTGTACACTAACAAGCAACATGATCTTAGAAAAAAATTATTACTGTTAGAAAAGTAACTTTTTTGTCAAGACTGTTACTTTTTGTCAACACCGTTACCCGAGCTAATTATTAAATTAAGTCTTATTTAAAGTTTAAAATAACTAAATCACATTTTTAATCTTATTTATAATATTAATACTTCATTGCTAACAGTGATCTTGATAAAATTTGATTTGCCATTTGTCCATTATTAGTAAGTTAATTACCAGGTTTTGAAATTTGAGTAACATTCTTGACATTTTGGTATTATAAAAAGTGATTAAAATAAAAATGTATATTTTATTGAATGTATTAGTTTTGTGTGATAATGTAACTAGGCCTAAAACTATTGTGCACATGAATATAGATTTAATAAATAACTTCTTACATCAATTGTCACTTTTATGTCCGGTAACAGTCATGACATTTTCGTACACTTGGATTGATGAAAATGCTTGTATGTAAAAAAAATTTGTTTTTTTAGATAAACCCTTTTAGGGCTGTAAGAACAAACTATTGGATAATGTATTGTTAAAGGAGGCATCCAATTTTAAGTTATAATTTTTTCTTGCAAGCATTTTTTTCAATATGGTCATTAAGTTTGAGAATGACCCATTTGATAAATGGTTCAACATAGTCGTGTGACCACTCTATTTAAAGCTTAGATGAAGTAGAATAATAAGAAATAAATTTTAAAATGCCATGTTGACCTGTGACCTTTATCGTCCTTTTTGACCTTGATAACTGTTTCAGCATGACTGCATACTTATAGCACATCCAAATGCATGTGATATATTAACACGTTTATTTATAAAATGCACTCAACATGTAAGTATATATCAATATGATATTAGGCTGCATTGCGAACGCTTTTTACTGTCGCGTTGATGGATGAGCAGTTTTATACCATTAAACCCTCTTTACTATACTTTTACTTTGTGTCGTTTTTTTACGTGTTTACATAGAATATATCATTTTAAAAGGAGTACCATTTCCCGTTGATCTTTTATGGTAAAAACTGTTTAGTTTAACATTTTTAAAGGGGAAAGGGAAACATTCACCCGTTTTGTTTTTATAGTACTTTATTAATCGTTATGCAGTGAACGAATTTTTTTAAGGTTTTTGATTTTTTTCATTAAAGGGTTTTAGCCGCTAGACTGAAAAAAAATTCTTTCAGGCCAGCTATTTTATAAATTTAGAAATTAAAGAAAAATTTTTGGGGTCCCCCCTTAACCCCCCAAAAATGGTCAAACTTGGTATTTTCGAGCTAGGCCCCATCGAAAAAAATCTCTTAAAAGAATAACATGGCGATCTTAATGCCCCGTGATCTTGGAGGTTTTTGACAAAAAAAATATTGGCTATTTTGACGATTCTCACCCTTTTTTCTGAAATCCTATATATTTTTTTTTTGAAATTTGGGAAAGGGGTTCAGCCCAAATTTTGCAGTAACCAAAAAAGGGGTGTGATTTTGGATGAAAATTTTTGGGCGTTTTTGAGATTATTTTGCCCAGTTTCAAGACAATTTAAAAAAGGGCTATTTTAGATTGTTATGATGCTCTAGTATCTATGTGGAATAAAAAAGGTGCGGGTTAAAGCCGATTTAAAAAATTTTTCCAAACCCCAATTTTGCTTCTTTCTGGACCAAAAAATTGAAAATTTGATATCAAATCACGTTTACAGGATAAAATTTTTTTAAACTGTCTTTTTATGTAGTAATATGCCATAGATTATGGGGAAAAAAATACCCCTTTAAGCTCAAAAAGTGTGACCACTGGCAGAGCTGTGTACTTTCATTAAAGTTTGAGACACTTGCTCATCCTCCCATCCTTCCTTGCCCTTTCTCGTACAAACTCCGTACATTCTTCAATACAATTGAAAATGGTCCACACTGGCCCCCATCTGCCGTCATATCCCACCCCCACTCAAAAGGGCCAAGGCAGCTGCTTTTTGTGGGAGAGATTTTTAGCCAGACGTGTACCCCTTTGTAATTGGGGGTCGAATGTGCTGTACAAGCGTCTTTTGTGGAAAATCGTTTCTAGCCGCTTTTTTTACTAGGCGAAAAGTTTTTGCGACATTCTTTTCTTTAGGTCAAGTATGTGCTTTGTCAAAAAATAAAATTAACATACACACATTTGTTCTAAGTATATCAAACGACATTTTTGTAGCTCTTGATTGTGATATGAAAATGATCTTAAATTTTTTTCAAAAATACTACAAACATCTTAAAATCCAAAAGGCAGCCTCCACTTTTTCAACAAAAGCTGCGATGAAAACCCTCGTAGCACAGGAAACGCTCTCCAAGCATCGAAAGCAGACTTTCTCCCTAAAACCAAAACGAAAGGGGGAACCTTTTCCATCCCGCGAAAAAGCTTTTGCATAGGAAGTTCTAAAGATTTAAAAAAAACCAGTGTAATTCAATCGGTTGCCTATCCTATTTTAAACTGTCAATACGGTTATTTATTTACCTAGATAAGCTGCAAAATGGGTTGGTGACAACTGATGGTTTTTTCATCCCCAGATGCTCCCATAGCGCTTCAATGCCAGTCATTTTTAAACACAGCGATTGAAGGACTAGAAAACAGTAAAAAATATCCGTGAAGCCCTGAGTAACAGCACGTGCACCATTATGCGCGTGTCTCCCTCTTGTGATTTCATTGGGGCCAAAAACCTTGAGATCCTGATTTTACTGGGAGCATTAGTATGGTGGTATAGTAACTAAGAGGGTATCAAGTGTGCTAATGATTCTTTTTTCCACCTCATTTATCATTGATATATCTGGGGGCTAACGCCTTTTTTATTGCATGATTCCTAGAAAATTTTGGCCATCCTTGGGAATTTTTTTAGTTGGAGTTACGCGTCTCCTAAATGTTTTTCCCCGTGTCATATTTAAACTTATTGGGAGTATTATCCCCGATGATATCTATGCGTAGCCAGACGCTAGTTCGTTCTTGAGGAAAGAGGAAAGACACTGCTACATAAACTTGGAAAGTTGAGAGGCCGGGTTTGGGGGGGGGGGGGGGGGGGGGGGTCAGCCCCTCACGTATTTTTTTTCTCTACAGAACTTTTTTGATGGTATTCAAAGGCATTTCATAGTCCAATTTTTTACAAGACTCAACGCCCCCAATACCCAAAAAGGACGATGAGCTTTGGGACATTTTCATTAGCAAAAAATGCGCATCACCCGACGATGCCGCATGTAGCTATGTATAGCTACTGAAGAGAACGCTCTTGAGGTTTTGGGCATTTGGCTTAGATTTATGAACAAATGTCGACTGGCTGGCTAAAGAGCAGAATTTGTTTAATTTAGTGGGCCTACAATATTTGCAAATGTACTCATGCCGCGCCCCAAAAAGCGCTCTCGAAATGGTCCCAAAAAAAGCGCGATTTTAAAAATCTGTTTTTTTTTGATTTGTTTATGTTTTTGTTTATATTTTAAGTCATACTCCATACACTTCTGCAATCTATTTTTTGTCCAAACATAAAAAAAACGTTCATTTCACCCCCAAAAAAAGCGGACCTGAACAAAATTTCCCTTTTTAAATTTTACTTCATTTATGAGCAACTAGGGGTCAGTTAGCCACTGATTGGCCACGTTCCCATTGGGATAGGCACATCAAAAAGCAATAACTATTTTTTTTTTTTTAGGGGTTTTTTACCTAACGATCAAGCATGAACTTGGTCCGGTTACTCCTTTTAAATGTTATTTCTATGTTTACACGTAAAAAAAGGCACCAAAAATAAAAGTATGAAAAGAGGGTTTAAGGTATAAAATGTCATCCTCAAACCCACAGTAAAAAACGTTCGCAATGCAGCCTAATTCATATTGATAATACTTCATGTTAGTGAATTTAAAAAACGTGTTAAAAATTTTCACGCATTTGATGTGCTATAAAATATGCGTCATGCTGAAACGTTATCAAGGTCAAATAAAGGCGAACAGGTCCAGGGCAACATGGCTTTTAAAATTTTTTTTTATTTTTCTACTTCATCTAAGCTTTAAAAAGAGTGGGCACACGACTATGTTTAACCTTTATCAAATAATTCATTTCTAGGTCATTTTGTCCGAGGTAACTATGACTAAATTAGGGGTCGCTAGTCATATTTTTAGCACCATCATTTGTTTGAAGATTTTGGGACGTACTTTAACGTAGAAATCCAACATTAAACCAAGGGTGTCATCAATAAAAATTTAGATCAAAATGTTCAACCCCCAAAATTATAACCCCAATCATCCCTTAACTATGAAGAAATCCGCAATTCCCCGTGGCCAGTATGTTAAGCCTAATGTTACCCCTATTTGGTAAAAATTTCAAGTTTCTATCACCAAACACCGAATTGTTTTGCTAATCAACCCTTCAAACCAGCAGGGGTAGGCAACATGCAATAACGGGTGCCTGCACGGGATATCACGATGGCTCCAAGTGAAAATTAGTAGGGTATGGTCCCTAGAACACGTGTGCCAAGTGCCTTGCTTGTATCAAAAAATGCAAGGTCAAGTCTCTTAACATCCGGACTATAGGCCTAGCAGTACTTCTGTAGGCCTACTTGGCGGGTCCCAACTTTTTAACACGTCTTTTTTACCAAAAAACACTGAAAAACACCTGTAGGCCCTAAATTATGTGTAACTTGTAAATAAAGGTTTTTATGACAAAATTAACACATCCACATGTTTCATTTCATTCTCTTTTATAATGAAATCAAAGTTATGAACTTAGAGTAGCGTCGATTGACGCTGTCTAGGCCTATGCTTTGTGAATTTATGGACTACGCCTAGCTGCCGAGACATTGTATACCGGTACACTGCAAGTGCCAACGCAAGTGCCAACAACCTGTCACGGTACCACCTACATGAACCAAAAGTTCATTGCCCGGAAGTGGTAAAATGACCCAAAAAGATAAAAAATTATGCTAGCTCAAAATCAGCAGAAGAACACTAAACTCATATTAATAAAAACATAGATTAATTAATTAATTATGATATATAACTAATTAATTAATTTGCAAAAATGCTGAAAAATAAACTTAATAGTAAGAAACAAGGATTAAATGGATCAAGTCTACGAAATTATAACGGTGAGAATGATTTCCATTCAGAATAAGTATATTGTAAGTAAACAATACATACAGTTAATTAACAGCCTACCTACCTAAGGATCCGTTCTGATATAATAGGCTATGCTAATTCCCACTGGGCTATCCCACCTGCCTATACATCAGCTGGTACCCTCCAAAATTTTATGAGATATTTTATAAAAGAAAATGAATTTAATTTATAAAGAAATCTGAGTTTTAAAGAATTTAAATTAAGGTAGAGTTAATTTGTACTCATCATTTATCCGGTCAATTTGTGAATGGTTCGACGTAATCCTTATATCCCATGCGAGCCGTCTCGATCAGCTGACAATGGGGGAACACTAGCTGCGCAGAAGCAGCCACTCACTGAACCAACACTGAAGAGCTTCACCACGAGAACGTTCCATCCACAAACCACGTCTCGGAAGAATGTTCTATTGTTCGCTTATACTGTTCCAAGATGTAAAGAATTAGTCCGAATTTCAGCAATGTAGATGAATTAGAATATGCAAATATGCATAGGTGAGGTATGACTTGTCACAACACAGTTCGGTTTAAAATATGCGCAGGAGAACACTCGAAGTTGAAAAACAGTTAGAATATGCAAATATGCATAGGGCAACCCAGGTCCCACCGTGCAATAACTGGCCCGGTTTTTAATAACCAAGTGGAGCTCACAGTGCTCGACCCGGCTTCATGCTTTTCCAAGTGCATGTTCATGGTTGACTCAGTCATGAGAAAGGGCCTCCCCGTGTGGTTCACCAGTTATATAATTAAAACAGGGCCTAGGCTAGGCCTAGGGCCTTTAGGATAGGCCTTGGAACTCTTTCGGTTGGTATGGACAGTTTTTGATCAGTAGGTACTTTAGATTTAAAATAGCGACGTGGCTCGTTGGTCTTGTGGTTAGCGTACCTGCTTCCAATGCAGAAGGTCCAGGGTTCGATTCCCGCTAATGTCAGAAGTTTTTTAACTTCTGATTTGGACTTAAGTCCATCAGTTCTTGTCTTAGGAGTTTGTAAACGGTGACTTTGGAGCCGTCCTAGCAACGAAGCACATAATAAATTTCAGAGTTGTTCTGAATCGGCCTTGTTGATTCTGACGTTGATACGCGGGTGTTCGCACTGTCCATACCACTGATTGCTATATTTCCTATTAAAAATATCGATCTTTGGTTGGTTATCGCTCACTCGTCGATTGCGTCGGGGCCTGCAGGGTTGGCTTGGTCGCTTTGATTTAAAGTCCCCCACTGAAAATCAGTTATATAACTGAGTGGGTAGACTCTAAATAAAATTTATTTATTATTATTTATTTTAAGGTTTTGTAGGTAGCCTACTTTAGATTTAAAATAGCAACGTTGAAGGTTTTGTAGGTACACATAAAAAAAACTGTCCATACCAACCGAAGGAGTACCTAGGCCTATAGAAATCAAAGTGTCTATACGTCCGACGGGTCCTTTAATTTTTTTAGCTGAGTACGCTAGTATTCTTTTTATAAGAATATTATTTAGAGCTATTTTTTTAGGGTGTTGTAATGTATTCGTTACGAATATGTAACTATAATACTAGACAAGAATGTAGGAAGAAGGTTACCGATAAGACGTCAAGTTACCATGCTGCTATTCTTCCTTTATTTACCACCAGAGTGCAGAGTGTACATGGTACGTTTTAAATTATACAGGTATGCCAACTTACTTGCATGAAATAGCGCTATATATTACATCTCTTTTCCCCTAAAAGAGTTCAAACCTGTGGTAGAAATGAAAGAAAAGGATTATTGTTACGGTAAGAGCAATGCATATTACCCTAAATCAAAAGTTAAGTAATTGGTTAGATTCGAAAAATGATTATTAAAATTGGTATGATAGTAATACAATGAAATTATCTCCAACTCATTATAAACTCAATGATCAAAATCGTTCAGCCATGACGGCGGTTTCTTCAACCTTGCCGGTCTTTCGGTTCGTCCCGGCGTATCTTCTAGAGCATCTTTTGACCCCCCTTTTGCTTCATCCATCTGTGGGTGTTCTGTTGGCTGGATATATGGTTTCACAAAAGATGCGTTTCTTTTGTACTCTGCGCCAGTTGGTGACTGGATATGGACTGTAGACCCCGTCTTTTCCACGACGCGGAAAGGTGTCGGATTGAAAGGGGTTGATAGCTTGTCCCGTTTTTCCTGTCTGACGAGTACCTGGGCCCCTGGAGATACTTGGGAATCCACGGCTCTTCTCGTGAAATCGCTCAACTCCTTGCCCTTCATCTTGCACTCCTGGTCTCTGTCGCGTACTTCAGAATCCAAACGATCCGGATTTGGTAGAATCGAAAGTTTGTCTCTAATCTCTCTGTTGAACATTAGAGAAGCGGGCGTTTTACCCGTAGTTGTGTGTGGTGTCGTGTGATACGACAGCAGGTAAGTTCTTAACGCCTGTTGTAGGTCTTCACCACTGTTGTGAGCAATGCGCAGGCGTTTGAGGAAGGACCTATTTTGGCGTTCAACTTCACCATTCGCCTGCGGCCAATATGGAGTCACGTGGCGTAAATGAACTCCATTCGTAAGACAGAAATTGCGAAATTCTTCGCTAATAAACTGCCTTCCATTGTCCGCAACGATAGTCTCGGGAAGACCGTATCGTGCAAATATGCATTCCAAGACATTAATCGTCTCGTGTGAAGTAATCTTTTTCATAAAGGTTGCTTCACAAAATCGACTATAGTAGTCGACGACTACAAAAATGAAGTCGCCAGTCGGTAATGGTCCTAGGAAATCGATCGCGAGGTCCTGCCAGGGTCCACTAGGGAGTTTGGTCCTTATGATTGGTTCAGGGTGGGGGTAAGAACTCACTATTTGGCAACCATGACAGGATTTGCAATATCGTTCAGCCTCAGAATCAACTCCTGGCCACCAGACCTTACTGCGTAACCGAGCTTTCATTTTTACTATACCCGGGTGTCCTTCATGTGCCAGGTCGAGTATTCTTATCCGGAGACTCTTCGGAACAACAACCCTGGTTCCTCTCAGGATTATATTTCCCAGTACACAAAGTTCTGGTTTAAGGATCTGAAAACGCTTAGTTTCCGAATTCCAATTATCGGTTAGGATACTATTTTTCAGCTGCGATAGTTCACTATCACTGGAACATGCAGAGGACATCTCTGCCATTGTAACTGATTTTGGCAAAGCCTCGCTTGCGACCCGGCACAGTAAATCGTACCTGAAATGCCGAGAAGACGTGACAAGGAGTCCGCAATGTTTGTGGATCCTGGACGATATTCTACCCGGTATCGATATCCTTGTAGCTTCATAACCCAACGCTCAATTCGCGCATTTGGTTTCGATCGAGGGAAAATAAGAACTCTAATGGCTTATGATCTGTGACAAGGACGAATTCGTCTCCTCCGTACACGTAATTGTGAAATCGCTCGCAAGCAAACACGATGCCCAGGGCTTCACGTTCAAACTGGCTGAATTTTCTTTCAACTTCAGTCAGTGAACGACTAGCGTACTCAATAACTTCTTCGCCGTTGTCGTCGGTTTGTGTTAAAACACAACCTAGTCCAACCGGACTAGCGTCCGCAATTATACGTGTCCCACGGGTTGGGTTGAAGAATCCTAAAGCTTTCGAACTAGCTAGTAGTGCTTTAAGTGTAACAAATGAGTTTTCTTGTTCAGGCCCCCAATTGAATGTGGTGATAGGCCTAGATTCTTCTTCCAATTCCAGCTGATGGAACGCGGAACGAAGATCAAGCTTACTGAAGACCTTGGACCCCCCCAAGTGATGAATCATGTCTTGGAAAGTCGGAATAGGGTGGCGTTGCCGTTTAATTGCAAGATTGGCCAACCGCATGTCAATGCACAGGCGCAGTTCACCGTTCTTTTTAGTACTGAGAACAACAGGCGAAGCCCATGTTGTCGGCCCTGTTGCCGGCTCGATAATGTCATTGTTGAGTAGGTCTTGTATCTTCATTTTACTTTATCCTGTAACTGGTACGGCATCTTCCTTGCTTTTTGTACTACTGGTGTAACTCCGTCATCGACTGTTAATTTTACCTTATAACCGGTAAATTTCCCTATCCCTTGGAATATACCATCAAACTTGGGATCTATAATACCAGGTGTAATACTGGGTATTAATACTTGCAGTACCCCTAACTCGATTGCAGTATCTCTGCCTAACAGGGGTTGGCCCTGTTCCTGCACTACTACAAACCGGGATTTCAGGGTTTTATTTTTTAGCACTATCTCAGTCTCAAACTCACCCAGCACTGAGAGTGGATTCTTAGATCCATATGCAAAAAGAACTCTGGATGTCTTTAAACAAGTGCCTTTTATGCCCCTTTTCTTGCATTCATTCCATGTCTTGGAATCTAAGACATTGCAGCAGGCACCCGAATCAATAAGAAGTTCAAGGTTAACCCCGCCCACTTGAGCAGGCAGCATGCTAGGGGGTGAAGTTAGTTTATTTATGCCACATACCTCTTCATTAATGCCGAATGTGTAATTCTCCTCACTCCCCGGCTCCTGCTCGTCTACCTGACGAACTGCATTCTTGTAGGGCCTAGCATTAGGACTACTCTGCATAGGCCTAGGACCTGAGAACTTGCTTTTATTACAGACCGAAGCTAGATGACCTAGCTTATTGCATTTCCTGCACTTCTTGTCCCGTGCCGGACATTGTTCATTACTAGCCAAGTGTGTACCTGATCCACACCGAAAGCATTTAAGGTTAGGCCTAGCCTTGTCCTTGCTAGATTTTACTACAGCGATGTGCGCCGTGTCTAGGCCTAGCTTACCTCCAGACTCGATACAGCCGGCCTGGCGCTCTGTAGCCTCGAGCAGGGTTGCAATTTCCTTGGCCTCAATGAGAGTGAGGGAATCTCCCTTCTTCAGGAGAGCCCTGCGTAGTTCATTAGACCTGCATTTCTCTATTAATTGATCGAGAAGCATGCTGTCCCCATCTACGAAGTTGCAGTTTACACTTTGGCCCTTCAGCCTAGACAGGAACTCGGACACGTTTTCAGTTGAACTTTGTGCCATGCATCGAAATACATACCTCTCATATCGGTGGTTTTTTAGAGGTTCAAAGTAAGAAGTGAGTGCGTCTTTACACAAAGAATAGATGGTCTTACCTTCTGGCAAGACGAAATTCGTATCAGATTCTGGCAGAGTAAACCACACTTCCTGAATGTGTTCACCCCCAAGGTGTAATAGCGTCGCTTTACGGCGCTTTAAATCATTGAGACCTGAGGCCTCGAAGTAAAGTTCTAAGGAACGTACCCATTTGTGCCACCGGACGGCGATCAGGGAAGCATCCGCGTGCGCATCAAACGGTTTTATGGTAGATTTACTATCCATAATTAGTATTTTACCATCGTCGCCAATTTGTAATGTATTCGTTACGAATATGTAACTATAATACTAGACAAGAATGTAGGAAGAAGGTTACCGATAAGACGTCAAGTTACCATGCTGCTATTCTTCCTTTATTTACCACCAGAGTGCAGAGTGTACATGGTACGTTTTAAATTATACAGGTATGCCAACTTACTTGCATGAAATAGCGCTATATATTACAGGTGTGATATTTATACATTAGGGTATACATGAGGCTTTTTTGTTAAGTTGAGATTTATTTCATTTGTCTTTATTTGGGTGCGGGGGACTTTACCTCATTTCCGGTATGATAAATTAATGTATTTGGCTTGAAAAAGTTTTTAACCACACGCTGTACGCCCACCGAGCTTGTGGACGTAATTAAGTTATCTGTATACTTTCGTTAGGTTAGTCGAACTTTCCACCTAGTTGTAGTACGCCGCACAGATCTAGAATATAAGCGATTTGATTGGATATTGCTTAACGTCTCATATTTATGCAATATAATCGATAAGAGCGCACCCAAAATCCTTAAGTTATGCGCTCCTTGGCCGTCCGCCGTCGGACGTATAGCACAAACTCAGGGCTGTGGATATTTGCACCCACTGAGGTGCGCCGAGGAGGTTTTATGCTATTTTCACCTGTGTTCTGCGCATGCGCGGGTGTGTCCAACATTTAATATTCTATTTGCACCGACGTGAAATGAATAACCTGAAGATGCGCGTTTTTTCTACCCAACTTTTATACACTAGGCCCTAACTGAAAGGATTTCGGGTGCGCTCTTTTCGATTATATCCTAGGACTAGCGCAGCGCACTGTAGTCAGCGGAAAGTTGGGCTAACCTAACGAAAGTAGTTTTGTAACAGAAAGGATTTCGGGTCCATTAAATGTTGGCCACACGCGCGCATGCGCAGAACATAGGTGAAAATAGCGTAAAACCTCCTCGGCTCACCTCAGTGGGTGCGAATAGACACTCCGCAAATCAGCTGTACGCCCGACATCCCGTCGGACGTATAGGGCTAGACGTGGCCTTTAGAAATTGAGGCTATGGTTCTGCATACAAATAGGCCTAGGCCTAGCTCATGCCTATTGCCTACCCATTAAATTGAAACAGCCTGCCTACTTACCTTTGCCCTTCTTCAAGCTTGCCGAGCAATTGTGTATCAAGTTCAATAAATCTATACTCATTGTCCACAACACTAAGCTCCTTGAAGCACAAGACCTGAGTGACAGGTTTCAGTTCATCATCTTCTAGCGTTGCGTGTTGAATCACTGTCAACGTACTATCTTCAACAGTTCGCTCATAGCTGAAAATAATTATGATTTTTGTAAAATTATATAGATTCGTACAATAGCGATGGAAAAATAGTTGAAAATAAATAAATCTTACCCACTAATTCCAGGCATTGCTGAATGTTAGTGGCCTACAAGTTACTTATGTTTGGCGGGAACGGGAACTGTCAGGTTACAGCAGTACCAACTAAAAAATGTATTTGGATTGTCTGCACTTCGCCTCCTGTATGAAATGTGGCGGAAGGATTTCAAATTTAAGTTTGTTTTTCGAACTTTTAGTATGCTAAATTTACTAAAAGTTATTTTAAAAGTCAAATAAACTTACTTCAATAGATTTAAAGAATGATCAATGATATTATTCGTTTTGCACGTTTAATTAAATATTATTGGTTTGCATACGATGGCATGCGTGAGCATTTTGAGCACCTACGTCATAAAAGAATAGGAGCATTTTTGATTTGCTCTACTTCATTCCGTAGAACAAAATATCAAAGATTGGTGATTTCTGAAAACGCATTAGGTCACTTCCGGCACTGTGTTCAATCCAGTGGACCAGTCCTTTCCGGCTACACCCACATTGAGATTGCCTCGTAATGAATTTGGTCAGACAATAAATCTGTTAAAAATGTGTGCATGTGATGTAAGTATCCATTCCTTTACAATTCATCTTTATAATTGAATTCTAATGGATCTATTCATATGATAATCTTAGAAAGTAATCCAGAAATAGGCCTGCATGATGTAAATGAAAAACACTTGTGTTTTTCCAGCCCTAGCGGCCTACCACCATTTTATGCCTAGCCCTATGAGTAACATTTAAATTGGGCCTATTAATAGTAGGTGCCCAAATAAATTCCCTAAATTTGAATAATATCATTAGCTTAGCCTTAGCCCAATTCCACCCTTGGCTATAGGTAGCCCTAGGATGTTCGTTGGTCAGGCCCCGGCATGCACTTGTTATTCCGCCTAGGCCTAGGCCTACCTACCTGTTGTCAGTTAAGTTAGGCTTTGATTAAAAAGTTCGTGGAATAGCCCAATAGAATGCTTGGCAGATATGTTGGGCATTAGATTAACCAGTAGGCTTATACTTAACTGCATAATTATTGATTTTTTCAGGCTAGCCCTCTATGGCTCTATAGGCCTAGGCCTAGACCTAGACCCCAGATCTGCCTCAGGCCTTCAACCCGTAATTGGCCTACTAGGCCTAGGCATATAAACCCAAAGACCTAGGCCCTAGGCCTAGCTTGTGCATAGTAAAGCCTTGCGTGGCTACTGTTTAGTTTGGTGGTAACTTATTGTTTCGATAAATTACGCTCTTTAAGTAATTACGGTCCGCTGAGACCTGTTTTTTTATGACCATTTTGTTTTGATTGGTTTAAAACGCTGGTAATTTTTGTGATGTACCGGTAGGGCCTAAATGCACTGAGTAGCAGCGCTACCTAGGCCTAGCTGGAATTTCAACACTCATAAAAACTTGAGAGTTACTCGAGTCACGTTAATTTATGCAAACGACAACAAGGCATGCCCAGCAACGCTGCAGGTGTGAAGGTTAGAAACGACTGGGACTACCTTGCGATGGTATTTGCATGCAAATTAGAATTAAGGATTCCCATCGACATCAATTAGCCTAATTGATTAATAATCAAGCGAGTTTTCAATGACAGCGCGTGTCTTGTCATGACTTGTCAGGGCTCGAAAATTCCTATGCCCGAGTTGCCCGGGGCAACTAACAACTCCAGGCACGGGCAACCATAATTTATAGTTAGTTGCCCGTACGGGCAACCGACAAATTTGGTTAAAAACTAATCGCGTAAGATTTCACTATGTAGAAACCTAGGCCTACTTTATCGACAGGCGACAGACGCTCGATGTAGTTCCAAGACTTGCCACAGGCTGCACCACGCACCACTACAATCGCATTCCGATCGATATTGACCTATCGACTTTACCCATAATTCAGTATTAACAGCTGTCGAGAAAATGAAGATCTGCACCTTCTCCCATTTTGTGAAATTCCAACCATTTTTTACACTTTAAATCCATTGCGTAATATTGAACCATTCTTAATTGGATTTACGGAACTTTTTTAACTCTAGGCCTAGTGGAGTAGCTTCAACGTCTCGGCCTACGGCTACTAAGCCACTCACAATTAACGAAGATGAGATAGGCCTAGGCCCATCATTGCCTAGGCTACGCCTAGCTAATGAACCTGCCAAAAAAGTAAAATATGACCGAGAGTATGATAAAAAGCGGGTACGGTACGTAAAGTCGGTAAAGTTATTGACTCCTGGCTATTGTTAAAATAAAGAAAATTGTCGTACATATTATGTAAAAATAAAGAAAATTATTGAGTCAACCTTGAATTGAGTCTGGGCAACTAAAATTTTGGGCCACTTGCCCAGCTGGGCAAGTAGATTTTTTAAAATTTGTCGAGCCCTGCTTGTCATTACGTGTCTAATGTCGCCTCGCCTGCACTGACCAGCCGGCGGCTACGCTCCCCTCCCCGCATCACCAGCGCTCGGGGTCAGCAACCTATGAGTGCCGCCGAGTTTGAAAGGTTGGTGAAGGGATTGGCACTGAAGGGTTGGCTGCAATGCGTATGTGAGGGTGGTCTTGTTTCACTCGTGTTTCAGTCCGAGATTGAGTTGACCTGTGCTCTTTGGTCGTGTGTAATATCCGTTGCAATCTGGAGTTAGCTTAATTATAATATTATTTTTGTGATAAAACAGGTCTATGAAAACTAAACTGAAATTATTTTGTTTCTAACATGAGGCCTACCACTTCACTCAAGAGAAAGTAATCTTGTGTTTTCACTCGTTATCTTGTTGACCGTGAGTGCCTCCGAATCTCCGCCCGTCCGTAACAACACGAAACTACACACCATATCAGCTGTTGCCTGCAAGCACGTGTGAGAGAGTGCTGACGAAACTTGGCTGCGGCGAGAGAGAGGGAGATAGTCGCGTAGTACTTGCCTCACTCCAGCGGGACGACCTTGTGCCAGATCACTTGTTGGGGGGGGGGGGGTCACAAGCAGCCTACTGAGTTGACACTTAGCGTTCTCCGTTTTTAATTTTTTTCTTTTTTATTACTTCATAGGCCTACTGAACGAACGCATGCCTAATATTTCAGCTACAAAGGCGAATTTTGATGTCGATTTTTCTGGAGAAAAATTTCGACATCGCGATTTGACATCGTTTTTTTAATTCGATGACGATGTAGACATTTTACATCGATGGGCAACCAAAATACTATTGTTCCCTTTCAGAATAGATTAGTGTAATCGACCCAGAAGCTCCCACTAGGATGATGCCTTAATTGTGCTGTGTAGCTGTCTGTCAAAGCCATACATGTAGTTTTAATTGTGATGCAGACCTAGTGAGGTTTATCTGATATCGACGAATAGCGAGCGTTGGTTCGTGAGCGCAAAAACCGCAGCTTGGCTACCTATTCTTATTTAATCTGTCTTTAGGGGATTGGTCGTGGGTCTCGAAGCCATCACCCCTGATATTTTAGAATGTCTAGTGGGAACGTTTGCAATAGCACCTAGGGAACTTAAAATCTTGGAGTGTTCTTGAGACTGAAATTCCACCTTTACCTATGTCTTGGAGTCACTTAGCAATGCCTGTTGATATGTTTATTTCCCCCAATAATCCACTGCCATTGTGAATCTTATGGAAGGTATAACACACGAGAACCGTGAGCCCAGCCAACGCTCCCTTCCAAAAATTTATTTTCGTTGCCTAAACGAAACTGTACGTGGAGTAGGCCTAGTAGGTAGCAGTATAAAATGTTGTGGTACGTACGTGTCGTTGATTCTTATGTTTTCTTCCAGAAAGCAACATGGCGGTCAACACAATGGTTTGTGCTGCTATCAACAATCCCCGAGAGCCAATCTGAACTGAATATTAACCATCCGAGATTCTACTCGCAAATTGCAACTGAAAATGAAATCCTAAGCGATGGGGACAATATCACGTGACAAATTTCAAGGTTTGTAGATATTTATTATTTATATTTTATTATTTATTTATCAGTAGGCCCTATAGTAATTCCTAGGCTATGAGTAATAAAAGCATGGTTATTTTTCTGGTGCAATACTGCAACCTTTTATCAAAAATATATAAATTAAAATCACATTTTTGGGGTAGGGTTAAGCCTAAGTATAGCATTTGGGATATGCTGCTTTTGAAAGTAGCGGCCCCAAGACAAGACGAGATTTTTTTTAGACGCTCACTACGCTCATCCAAAAGTAAAAATAGGCCTAGATTAAACTAGGCCTAGTTGGCGCCATGAAGGTGCTGCGTGCTGCTATGCCATGACAGTGACGTCATGGTAGGCGGCCGTCACATGTGCTGCATGATGGAAACAAGTTGCTAGCAGCACTTCCGTGACATCGCAGCCAAGATGGCAGCACCCGTGCACAAATCTCAAAACTAAAACTACTGTATGCCTAAGTGTACTCTGGTTATTGGATGAGCGTAGCAAGCGAAGCGAAGATTCCATTTCACTACACTGGAGAAAAAAATCCGGACAGTTTTTTTTCTTTTTCTTTTTTTCCCTGTATTTTTGTGTGTTTGTTAACACGATTCCGGCTAAACCGATACTCAATTGCGATGAAATTTTCTGGAGGCCTTTGAAATCTCTGAACTTAAAACTGCCACATTTTTTAGTGCAATCGAAAAATTATTTCTCATAATCACAATTTTACGATTTTTTTCGATTTTTAAAAAAATTCTGCGACTTATAACATCTACATGCTTTATTCGATTGCAATGATTTTTTCACTGAACCTTTATTTTATGAATTAATATATTCGTGTGAAATTTTAGCGTAATCGAAAAATTATTTCTCATGAAAATCGCATTTTACGATTTTTTTAACTTCTTCGACTTATAACACCTACATGCTTTATCCGATTGTAATGATATTGTTACAGAACCTTGATTTTATACACTTGTTATATTCGTGTGAAATTTGAACGGAATCAAAATATATTTCTCATGATAATCGCAATTTTACAATTTTATTTTAAAAATTTTTTTAAGACGTAACACCGACATGCTATATCCGATTGTAGCCTAATTATTTTTTCACAGAACCTTAATTTTATGAATTGATATATTCGTGTGAAATTTGAGCGTAATCGAAAAATTATTTCTCATGAAAATCGCAATTTTACATTGTTTTTTTTGTTTTAAAAAAATTACGCTCATTCAACAACGCGCCTGAAAAAGCGTTTGCGAAGCTTCCTTGTATTATCAATTGTCATGGTAAACTCGACACATACATAAGTGCGTATGTTTGTATTTCTAGGCAGAAGTTACTGAAACCTACTCGAGCCGAAAAATGTTCCTGAAACAATATGGCATCATCTATGACGTTGAATGACTACGTTACGACCCTTGGATGTAGATGTGTTCAAGCCACTCGTACTGAGTGCTTCCTGCAGTGGATCATCTAGGTAAGTCTTAAATTTTGTCTCGCCCTTGGTTATTTGTGGTATTTTCTAGCAAGTTATTTCATAATATTATTTTGCCAATATTTCACTGTAGAATGTAGATTAAAATAGAAGGCCTACCTTTTACCTTTAGGATGCAGATTGTTTTAGCTGTGTATGGGGCCAACGTTGACAAAATCCTTATCAAGTTGAATATAATTTCTGTGTGTGTGATTGGGGAAAGAAAAAAGGAGACCAACAGCTTACCTTAAAGGAATTATCTCATCTTGGTTGCACTTCATAGCATATCTTAAACCATTCAATTTCACGGAAATAGA
>JAMZAV010009508.1:0-24655 GCA_024449915.1 Sweltsa coloradensis | reverse complement strand
TAGACCTACCGCCTTATCAATCAAACATATTTATGTCGATATATTATAGAGCAAGACTTGTAGGTACTAAATTGTTATCAAGATTTGAAAACAAGAATGAAGATTCTTGTTCATTGGTTTCTTCCGCGAAAGTTTGATTATTCCCTGATTTGCTGTTCCTGATTTTTGGCAAACCTCATTAATCATTTGATTGGGATTGTCTAATAAATCAGTTACCTATTTTCTTTTTGTTTTTTTTTGGTGATTTTATCTTTCTTTCTTTCTTTAGTTTTCTCTCTTTTTTTTTCCCACCCCTTTTTTATGTTTGGTTCACTAATTAATTGCATTTAATATTCTTTTTAAATTTGTTGCCAAAATTGTTGTTTTTTATGCATTGTTGTTGAAGGTTAATATTACTATTTCAAAACCTAACTGTAGGCCTACCATAGTTTATTGTTGTGTCTGCATCTATGTAATTAGATTTACTTAGTTATCCTTCTTTGTCAATCAGTTTTTTAACTGAATAGGATAGACGTTAACCCGAGAAGTGCCAACATGGATAATATTGACGTTGAGATCGTCGCACGAAGTGCCAGCGTTGATTTTATCGACCTTTTGAAATATGACTAGTATCGCTATCTAGAAGGGTTAAATTATACGCGTTTCACGTAGGTAGTACTCGACTACGCTTCTAGATAGCGATACTAGTCATATTTCAAAAGGTCGATAAAATCGACGCTGGCACTTGGCGCCATGATTTCAACGTCAATATTATCGACGTTGGCACTTTTGGACTTCATAGCAACCAAAATTCATTGTCGAGCCTGACGCATAAATATATACTAAACATATCTTGTCTCTTTCGTTATTTACTGAAATTAGATTGTGGAAAATTTCCCTTCCTATTTGAGCTGGGAAAAGACTAGGAATGTTAATACGTATAATCAAAAAACCTCAACAATGAATCCTGTTTTATTGCCCCGATCAAACTCACCACATGGTCTGGGGTTCTGCTATAAGCTCTGCTTGTGTGGTTGACAGGGGAGACGACTGCAACCAGTTTTCTGCGCACGGATACTGGGAAGTGGTTCAACCCAAGGACTTCATACCATCCGGCTCCGCGTCTCACAGCGCCTCTGTGTGGCGAGACTCGCTCTACATCGTAGGCGGGGAATCCTACAACAGGGCCAAGATGATTTATGTCTATGACTTTAACGGTTGGTGTTATTATTATTGAACTCGAGCAAGAACAAACTGTAACTTCTTTACTAGATACCTAATTATCTTACTAATCTACTAATATTTGGAGCTAAATGTCCCCAAGATAAAGAGTCTCCCTAATCTAAGATCTCTAGAAAAAAAAAAAAAAACGGAAAAAAACATTTCCGGAAATTTTCTGGAAATATAAGGGGATGTAAAACATCCCTAGGTAAGCAATTCACCTATCTACCCCGCTCCTACCAATAGGCCTACATATTATGTTCTCATGTCGCCAGGCAACGTGTGGGAGACCCCTCACATGGACAGCAAGAACCTGCCTGCGATGCGCTACGCCCACAGCAGCGTTCTCTTCGGCGACAAGCTCTACATGTACGGTGGCGTCACCTCTAGTGGGATCATATGCAACGAGCTCTGGGCGTTTGACGTCAGCGCCAAGTCCTGGGAGAACATCACGGTGACCGGCACGATGCCCCTCAAGTCGGCGGGTCACACGGCCAACGTGGTCACCAGCAAGAAGCAGGAGAGGATGGTGCTCATCTTCGGACACTCACCGCTCTACGGGTACCTGAATTCCGTGCAAGAGTATTTCTTTGGTGAGGATAATTATTTGATCTTGTGGATGAGCAGAACTCAAAATCACGGTCGCCAACTCGCCATAGGCGAGTTCAAATTCACAGATGGCGAGAATTTTTTTTTTTTTTTTTTAAGTGTAGGCCTAGGCTTATGCCATTTAGTCTGCAAATAAACAAACTTGCCATTAACGACTTGCAGTTCAGTTGGTATTGTTTGTTACCCACTCACTAATTTTAGTAGGCCTAGGCCAAAGTGATATAGGCTACTGAAGATGAGCATATGCCTACTTTGGATATGCCTAAGCGTACCCCATTATTAACTTAATATGTAGGGCAACTAAGCACCTACTGTGGTGTTGCTCAAAGTGTGTAGATTTTCATCAAAATGACTGTTATATGCAGAAAATGTTCTGGGGAGCCCCCCAGAACCCTCACTTGACGGGGGGAGCCCCTCCGAACCCCCCGTCGTTTAAACCTTCGAAGTCCCTGTGGCAACTTGGTTTTTCTTTCGGCTAGTGCCCATTTCATTGAAATTTTGAGCCCTGGGATGAGTGTGAAGTTTGTTCCTGTTTCCGATGCAGGTTGTCCCGGGCTCAAATCCTGGTTTGGGTAGAGGGTTTTTAACTTAGGGCCCTATATAAATGTAATGGACTCCATCAATTTGATTTTGTACAGGCCTACTTGATATGTAAATGGTGACTTTGGAGCCATTCTAGCTGCAAGTACAAATTAATTCTTTTAACTGAGTGGGTAAACTACTTATGCCTAGATAAATATACCTACAAATATATTGAGTTATATGGCTACTTGTTGCTACGTTAAGTTAAGACAGTTATTATTAGCACCGTAATTGTGTGAATGACGACCATCTGCTGAGTCAGGGTTTTACCATTAAACTAAGGTCCTCAGTGACAACAATAACTACGGGGCGTAGCCATCGCAATTATAATTCCTCCCTGACTCAGAGATAGCGACCAAGGATCGTATTGGGTTTTAGGGAATTCGGAATAAAAGAATCATCAGGGTACATAGTAACTAGACGTTCTTCAACCTGAAGGAATTGCTCGTTTATTCACACGTTAACATTTCAGACTTACGTTAGATAAGACTGTGCACCCGGCGTCTAATTAACGTGGACATAGCCCCCTGAGCCTAACTACAAATGTAACAGCACCTGTTGTGCATAGCCTACCAATTAATGTCCCCTCTACTCGGTATCAAGTTCAAATATCAAGTTCTAAAATTGTGGAGTGCTTACGTGCAAATGTTGCTTTTCTCCCAGGCACCCGGGAGTGGCGTGAAGTGGAAACCCGGGGGTACGCGGTGAAGGGAGGTTTCGGCCACAGCAGCAGCTGGGACCCGCTGACGCAGAAGATCTACGTGTACGGGGGCTTCGTCTCGGAGAGTTCCTCTACCCCTATACTCAGCAACAAGCTCTACTCCTACGACCCAAACAGTCACACGTGGTAAGAGGTGTTATTCATTCTAGTGTTTGCACAGTTGAAACTGCACCTTTCTCAGCATAACTGTTCCTTCTGGTAACCTGTTGCACTAGGGATGAGAAAATGCGTGTACTTTCCTGAACGTGCACACTCTTGGCTGTCAGCGCGTGTACACGTGCACTGTGTAATCGAACTTCGATTAGTATTTCTCACACACATCATGATGAAATGGCGAGAGGCAAACGATAAAATGCCGACCGGAGCGGCCGAGCGGGCAAGCACATGCCTGGAGACGGAGAGTCTGCTTCTTGTATCTGTCAGTTGTCGTGACAGGCGGGGCGGGAGGAGGGGGGATAAGCGATAACGATACCAGAAGATCTCGCAAGGGGTAGGAAGAAGGCCCAACTAATAACAATGCTACAATCAATTTGTCAGCTGTCGTGACCTGCACCGATTGCACGGCGCGACAAGATTTTGGCTGGCCGTATACAGCATAGGGACACACACACACGTTTATTATTTTCGTAGAAACAGTAAACGTGTAAATGCATTAAAACGTTTACACGTGTACACTATCCCATCCGGATCCCTATGTCGCACCACATTCAGTGTTTTCCACCTGTTTTATTTTCATTAAGTCCTGTCTTGCTTTTGCATTGTATAGTGAGAACATAACTTCTTGTGTGGCCTAGGCCTAGTTTATTACCTCCCTCATTGATTAAAGAAGGCTATCGCCCAAGATGTTTCATCTCCATGTTAAAAATGATATATCCCCACTCTTACCCCCACTCCAAGATCCCCTTCCGTCTCGGACCCCGCGCCTACAAGCTGCTGGTAGTTCCTATTCCAGGCGGCAGATGGCGCTGCGGTATATTTCTGACGTGAAGTTGTCGCGCGGCTCACGCTCCGATGTTGGATTAGGGAACTACGTCTCTCTCTCTTTATCTATCGCTCTGTCTCAGCCAAGGGTCTCTGCTATCTTCGTTGAAAAACAATTGAGTCGGGAGGGAGGGGAACCGGTTTTCTTAGCGCTCTCGCAGTCACCCCACCCCAAGGTTGTTTCCCAACACCAGATAAGATAATGAAAGTGCTCGTTCTGGATTTGTTGAATGAGTTTTTATTTTTCTACGATTTTACCACCAGTGCATTCGATACGATTCATTTTAAAACTTGTAAAGAGCACCTTCACACCATCATACCAAATCATACTTTGGCATTTCGATTTTCGAAGGTGTGCTCGTATTTTCATTTGTCACATACAAAATCAGCACAATAAAGAAAGCGCAATAAAAAAATGAAATAAATGCCTGAAAATATGATTGAATTCTCGGTCGCAATCGAGATTCGAGTCTCTTCTTCAAACCCCAATCGAGTATAGCCTCGACGAACTGTCGAACAGTGAGGCCTACTTTTCGAATTCGAAAACTTCGTCGAGGCCTTCAGGATCGTTTTGAGAAAATTCTAGATGTTTCATGACACATTATGAGAGGCCCATAGAACGATTTGTCCATCTTTCATGGTCATGCCAATGTATCCAATGTCTAACAAACGTCTTATGAAAATAAGACAATAAACAGGGTGGGAGGAAGTGTCCAGTTAAATTTAGCCTTTAGTCAGTTAGCCTCCCAATAAAATTATTTCAAAGCTTCTGATACGTGGTCGGTGGTTGCCATAGATAATGATAAAACTTACCTAGCAGTTCAATTCACTTGCCTCTTTAACTGGACATTGAAATACCGGGCAAGGATATACAAACGATAATCTCATTCTTATAAATGAACCTTATACGTGAGAAATGAATCAATTGTTTTTATTTATAATTCATGTATACATCAATAATCGTTTTCCTCTCGGTGTCATACTCGAAATCACCTCAGAGCCTCAGTTACAGTACAATAGAATCTGAATATAGAATATGCATTGCAATTAGGAAGTAGGCATAGTTAACTATTATTATTCATGTTGATGAACATACACCGCACTAATCACTGAAACAAAACATTGTGCCGTATTTCAATTATTAATATTAATAACTTTGCAAAATAGTTGAACAATAATATTGATTTTATTTATAATGGACGGTAATCCCCGTTGTATCCACAAATATATCGATGATGATTTTTTATTGCAATATTGCTAATCGTTTCAGCCCCAGTTGGCACTAGAAATTATGGCACCTAACTTTTCTTACCCCCAAATTCCATTGCTAATAGGGCAAAAACATGATTTTATTAACCTCATAGCCAAAATATAAATTTAAAGCTACATACATGTGTCATACATCAAATTAGAGCTTGCAGCTTATTCTTTCAGAATCACCAAAGTTCAATGGAATGGCATTTATATATTTTATAATATGACACAAGAAGTGCAATGATGTTCTGTTAATTTTTTTTTTTACATTTTACAATAGCAATTGAAAGCCAAGGAAAGTGATTAAAGAAAATTATATTCCTGCAAAATGCATTCCTAATTTGGTTCTACATGTATGCACAAACTTATTACCAGCATACTAGATATCCCATCTTATGCTATTAAAATATGGCAGGTCTGCATCTTTTTTTAAAATTGGATTGGTACGTCTGTTACTAAAAGTTCCTAAAGTTCTTGTTCTGAGTGACTCAACAGTTCAATATCTTCAAAAATTTGTTTTATAAGTTAGATTATGGATGTGAATATCAAGTAATTTTTTCAATTGTATAACTTTATGATTAGTTGATAAATTGTGGTAACAGACGTACTTTGAACGGTAACAGACGTACCATGGTACGTCTGTTACCAATGTTATTTCTCATATCCGATATTATTGTTTAAATTCTATATCCATAAAAGTTTGTAAAAATACCACTAGAGTGGTAGGTTGAAAGCTCTCTTGTAAAAAATTGCTTCCATCAGCATGTTTTAGGTAGGCCTACAGTGTATGGTACACTATTAATTATTTCAAATTTTCTAAGTAAAGGGTTATCCCAATGTCAAAGATTATTCCACTGGAATTGAAGTGAAGTTGGTCAAGCTGTTGCACTAGAAGAATCTTAACACCTGGTAGATATTTAAATAAGTGATGCACCAATAATTAGATTTATGCCTCTGTTACTGTCAAATTATCATAAAATAACTAGTACCGTGGGTGGAACACAACTGTTGGTAGTCAAAATTTTACAGATTATTTGGAAGCTAGAGTTGAGGTGAATTACAATTTACTTGAAAACCATATACCGGTACCATAATCATAGTAGTCTTACATATTTACAGTTGAGGAGCCAGTTTCATAAACGGATATTGACACCATTGTGGAAATTCTTCCCCTTCATGTGATGGATAACAGAAGTCATTGCTGTAGGCCCTACTGCTTTAGAAATTCAATTTTACTGAATGGTGGCAACAAAATTTGATGTTTCATATCTAGGGATGTTAACTGATCAACGTTATGGTTTGACCAGGTAGCAAAGGAAATCTATTAAAAAAATGCAATTTTTATTCCTACAAGGTACGTCTGTTACCGCCTATTTCTTTAAGATTAGACAATATCCTTATAAATTCATATGAAGTTATTTGTATATAAGTATGAGGTAGTCCTCTTATCTTGTAGCTATTTTGTATTCATGAGAAAATTTTTCTGTTGTATTTATTCGGCAATCACAAACGTTTACCAATTTCTAACGTAGGCCTACCGGTAATGTCTAAACAGTTCTCAAAAAAAGAATATCTGGATGTAACTGACCAATAATGAACAGAGTAATTATATTTGAAGATTTGATTAACTGTAACCACAAAAAGAAGCATGATCTATGATATTTAGAACAAAATACCAGTTTTAATTCAGACAAGGTACCGGTACGTCTGTTACCATACTTGGTACGTCTGTTACCAGCCTACTTTTTGCATAGTAGGCAACATACTTAAAAATACACATGAAGTGACTTGTGAATCTGATTAAGTTCTATCTTGTAGCTATTTTGTATGACAAGGTTTTTTATTTTGCATGCAATAATCACAGAGTTTTAATCATTTCTTACATACTGTAAAAACAGGCGTCCATTAAAAGTACGTCTGTTACCGCTTGTTACGATCCCTGTAACGAGAAAAGTTGATTTCGTACAGTAAAAATGTTTATACCATGAGAAAGCTCATCTTATTTCCTATTCATCCATATACTTACAATGTCTTTTTAATGAATGAATATCAATACAGTTAGGTTTGTTAATACAAAAATGTTGTCCGAAGGTACGTCTGTTACCCGTGTTTTGTCCCAATACCTCTTATCTCCCGGTCTATTATAATTGTCCGGCACGGCACTATTCCACTGTAGTGTCGTGTGCTCCGGACGGCCGGCTCGCGACGCGTTATCTTACCTTTTGATCTAAACGTCACGGCAATAAAATATCAACTAGAAAAAATGTTTATTTTTCGGTAATTTTAATGAAATTTGTTTATTGCGATGACAATTGTTAATTTAGTAAATACTGTTTTTTAAATTTCGTTTTTATGATGAAAATTACGAGAGTTATGACCGAATGAAATTGCTATGCTCGTGATATTCCTAATGATTAATAATTATAATTGTATGATAAATAAATAAATAAATAAATAAATAAATAAACGCACACACCATGGTTTGGAGACTCGTTAGATTTCACTTAAAGTGATGCATAAAATGCAAACACAGCTACGGTACTGTTTACTAATTTTAAATAGTAAAGAACGACGTTTTTGTTTCTATATTGGCACTCAAAGTAAAAGTGGAATAATTGCAAATCGCTATTCGGAGTTGAAATATAACTCGTTATGTTATTATGTTGTACTCTATAAACACATTGACGTGAATTTAAGTAATCACTATCATCACAGATAATAGAGTACCTACTAACATATATTATTAGTATTATTATTATTTTTATTTTTGTTCTGATGTCGGTACCGTACAGTCTTACCGCGCAGTTACATTCCTGTTAACAGCACATTACACGCAACATTGCACGATAGGCACTTGCTCATAATGAATTGGCGTCTAGTTGATATAACAACAATCAATTGGACAGCAAAAAAACTTACTGATTTAAAATAATAAAACAGCAAGTCAATTAAATAAACAATTGTTGTCCTTAAAAAACCGTTTGTTTTTGTTTTTGCTGCTAATAAACACTTATCACTGGGTTTTTACACTGATCAATAGCAGCATTGAGTTTACTAAAACTCAATTCATTCATTCAAACCAATCAAACGACAATTATAATTCATTGTAAACAAGGGCATTTGTGCGATATTGTACAATATTTCATAATTTCATCAGTAGGGAAACACTCCCGTCGGTGTAACATGCAATGTGCTGCAAACATCAGCTATGTTAAATATACTAATATGGTAATTAGTAATTATTAAAAGTGGATGCACCATAACATTCGAAAACGTGTGCCCTACCGGGTCACCGGGAATCGACCCTGTGTTGGCTTACGTACATAGGCCCTCACTCCACTTATACAGACTTGCATTTAACAAAAGGCTAATTTTTTAGAAGACATGTACAATTATTATCTACTTCTGTCAATAACATCAGTCAGACTGGCTGTACACCTCCCGTACAAACTGGTTTTTATGCCGACCGCCAGTGCCAGGTCGCAGTGAAACGAACGTGTGGAGATTAGATTAGGATGAAGGACAATTTGCATTATGTTAGATTCGAACCCACGTCTTCGCAGTGGCGTGCACTGAGGGGAATAAAGGAAGCATTGCTTCCTGTATTGAAATGACAACACAGTTATTTTTCAGTTATTAGTTCAATATTTAATGATGGTAATTCACATAAAAATTAATCATGTTTTGCAAGTTTATAATGAATTTTAATTTTTATATTAACTCTGTGCGCATGAACGTCTGTTATGTGGTGTACCACCACGAATATTAAAGCCACGCTAAATTACAGTTTTTTTTTTGTGATATCTCGAGAACGGTGCAAAAATCTTAACACTGATTACAGACAGACGGCCGGCTGTTTAGCTCCAGAGTTGTATGTGCGCACATGAAGGCAAAACAATAACAATTTTAAATATTGGCTGTGCTCACATCAAGTTTCACACAGGGACCACCCACGGTACTAGGTAACGTGGAGGGCATTGCGATGTTCTAATAACTGTTAGAGTCACAGAAGGAGTTTGGAGTTTGTGACAGATATATTATTAAATTGTTGTCTGGAGACAGCTGTACTGAAAGGTTTAAGGTATAGCAGCAGAACAATCAACACAACAATACTAGAGTGAATGGAAATCAATCTAGAAATTACAAAATCCATCTCAACCGGGTGTCGAACCAGGGTCTCCCGATGAATGATGACGAGATGGATTTTATTTCTTCTATATTGATTTCGATATAATATTAATTTCAAGTCTTACTACAACCAAGGGAGTGTTTCTCGATTGATGAAATCGAGATATATTGGAGCTAAAATTAAATAATTGTTGCAATCCACAAACGTTTTGTTTTTTTATAAAATTACACGTAGGCCTACGTAGTACGTACGATGTGTCAGTATATATGTAAAAAGTTAAGGTAGGCCTACTACACATTGACATTGTTGAAAGCTTTATTTAGCTATACTCTAGCATCCAGCATCTAGCATCATTAACAGTATCCTAATCTTTCCTGTTCATGCAGTCGTGAAGATTAATAATTAGTGGAAAGATGGCTGAAAACTGAAAAGTTGACTGAATGATAGGGAGACGCGACTGTAACACATATTTTTGTTTCTTTACTTTTGGACGGGGCCGTCGTCGACGCAAGCATTTACACATTATAAAAGTAAAAAACGAGTACCATAGCTACTTGTTGATAATATTTTTACTACTACTAGGCATATTATCATTTCAAAAATAAATCATCACAAAAACGGGATAGTTGGATGAGCGAAGCGAAGACTTCAATTTCACTGACCCCCCAAAAAATTTAGCTCCAATGTTTTTTTTTTTTTTTTTTTTTTTTTTTTTTTTTGTATTTTTGTCTGTTTGTTAGCAGGATTACGGGCAAACGGCATAAGCGATCTTGATGAAAATTTGACAGGACCTTCGAAATCTCTAAACTTAGAGGTGTATTGTTTTTGGGTACAATCGAAGAAATATTTCTCATGAATATCGTACTTTTACGATTTTTTTCGATTTTTAGTGCCATATTTTCGTGTCATTTGGGCCGATTCTGACCAAACGGGTGGGGCTACAACGTTCATATTAACTAGGAAAACGCTAAAGTTCCGCCGCGTTGATGGATGAGAGTTTTTTTGTAAGTTTTTTGTTTGCGTTTCTTTGCACTTTTCCTTTGCAAGTGCTTTTTGAGTGCATTGTAGGTGATTGTTGTCAAGTTTCTATTGTTACTTGTTAATTGGTATTATTAACCACAAAAAACTCATATTAAAACCTTTATTTCTGTGGATTCTGACTAACTTTTTCAACTTTTTCTTTCAAAAGGTAGGCCCTACTACATCACCATAACCTTAATGTCCATGTGAAATCTGAACTGAACGTTGTAGCCCCACCCGTTTGGTCAGAATCGGCCCAAATGTGACGAAAATATCGCACTAAAAATTGAAAAACTAATATTAAAACCTTTATTTCTATAGATTCTAGCTAATTTTTTCAACTTTTTCTTTCAAAAGATACTACATCACCATAACTAGAGGTAATGAGAAATGGTGATATAAAAACCCAAATTTCGTTTTAAAAAACCCAAATTTCGCGTTTTTCGCGATTTAAAAAAATTGTCAAAAACGTTACTAAAAAATAAAAAAATCACTAAAAAAAAATTGTACGCACTGTTATTTTGGTATACTATTTTCGCGGAAGCCGTGATACGCGCCGTTATTTTGGAGGTATATTTCCGTGAAGCCCGTGACGTCACGGTACCCCCCTACCGCGCGCGTAATATTCGGTCTGGACCGGCACCTCCACCAAAACTGAACCGGCACCTCCACATCACTTCACATTTTGCACACTAAAAGGTCCAATTTCGCGATTTAATTCGCGTTTTTGACCAGTTTGATGTAATTTCGTTCGTTATTTCGCGCTATACACGAAATTTCGCGAAATTCGCGTTTTCAAAATGTGTTTTTTTTCCATCACTAAATGATGTAATTCGTCGACAATATTACATTTTAGGCAATAAAAAGGACATTTAAAAAATTCGCGAATTTCGTTATCACCATTTTTCACTACCTCTAACCATAACCTTAATGTCCATGTGAAATATGAACGTTGTAGCCCCACCCGTTTGGTCAGAATCGGCCCAAATGTGACGAAAATATCGCACTAAAAATCGTAAAAGTACGATATTCATGAGAAATATTTCTTCGATTGTACCCAAAAGCAATACACCTCTAAGTTCAGAGAAAACGAAGGTCCCCTCAAAATTTCATCAAGATCGCATATGCCGTTTGCCCGGAATCCTGCTAACAAACAGACAAAAATACAAACAAACAAAAAAAACAAAAAACATTGGAGCTAAATTTTTTGGGGGTCAGTGAAATTGAAGTTTTCGCTTCGCTCATCCAAATATGGACATTAAGATTATGGTAGTGTAGTACCTTTTTAAAGAAAAAGTTGGAAAAGTTAGCCAGAATCCATAGAAATAAAGCTTTTAATATAAGTTTTTTACGGTTTAGTGCGATATTTTCGTGCCATTTGGGCCGATTCTGACTAAACGGGTGGGGCGATGTAGTACCTTTTGAAAGAAAAAGTTTAAAAAGTTAGTCAGAATCTATAGAAATAAAGCTTTTAATATAAGTTTTTTACGGTAAATAATAACATTTGACAAGTAACAATAGAAACTTGACAACAATCACCTACAATGCATATGCAGTAAAGCAAAACACTTACAAAAGTAAAGATATCCCACGCAAACTAAAAACTTAAAAAAGCTCATCCATCAACGCGGCGGGACTTTAGCGTTTTCCTAGTTATATATATTTTTTTAAATTTTATTTTGTAGACTTGTCGTAAAACGTGAATCACATCGGTATCAAGTCAATGAATTTTTATCACTTGCACGGGAGTCCGACCTTGACCATTCACTTCCCCATCCCCCGGCCTCACTTTCTATTGCAGAGGTAACGCTAAAAAGGGGCTTGGCAGTTGGCACCCAGCTGACGGGCAAGACCTGCAGAGTCACTGGCAGCAGACCTAAATGGCTAAGAGGCTCGGTGGGGTGGAGTGATGTTTCGCCCTCATCAAACGTATTCACCGCTCTGTGCTATTACAATACGAGGAAATGTGTGAGTGCGTGGTTATGCTCCCTTACATATTATCCAGAATTGAGAATACTATTATTATAAATATTAGTGGCCTATATATAATTATCCATAATTATTTATAGTGCATTACATTACAATATTGTTGAAACGTGTTCACCACTCTGTGCTATTTACAATACAAGCTAACAATAAGTAATTGGGGTCATTCTAAGTAATTTTACTTGAAATAGCAACAGTATGCCAATCCAATTTTATTTACCTTAGATTCAACTTGGTGGGTTTTAGGTAATTTAGATGTTCATGTCATCATTAGTTGGGATAGAATATTACCAATTTGGTAACAATGGTAATCAAAATATTGTTTGTTACCAGTAGGGATGACTAAACCCGACCTTTTTACGACCCGGGTACCCGTCCACATTACCCACGGGTTATCCGGGTAGTAACACAAAAAAAATCGTGTGGGGTTTCTAATGAAGTGCGAAGAAACGCGCTCATCATTCGTAATATCCCAGACGTAATTGGTTCGCTGCATCTGCTGTATATCTTGTCACAGTCATTATTATTATTATTTATTTTCACAAAATACGTACATATTGCATAAAGTCAAGATCACGATGACGGGTGATAGCTTTTGACTTCAAGCAGATTGAAAACATTAGAGATGTTATTGGATGAGCGTAGCGAGTGAAGCGAAGACTTCAATTTCACTGACCCCCAAAAAATTTAGCTCGGGTGTTTTTTTGTTTGTTTGTTTGTTTTTGTTTTTGTTTTTTTTTTTTGTATTTTTGTCTGTTTGTTTGCTCTCTACCGGGCAAACGGCACATGCGATCTTGATGAAAATTTGACAGGACATTCGAAATCTCTGAACTTAGACTTGCTACGTTTTTGGGTACATTAGAAGAAATATTTCTCATGAATATCGTACTTTTACGATTTTTTTCGATTTTTAGTGCGATATTTTCGTGACATTTGGGCCGATTCTGACCAAACGGGTGGGGCTACAACGTTCATATTTCACATGGATATTAAGGTGATGGTGATGTATTGCTTTCTGAAAGAAAAAGTTGAAAAAGTTAGCCAGAATCCATAGAAATAAAGCTTTTCATATAAGTTTTTTGATTTTTTTGTGCGATATTTTCGTGCCGTTTGGGCCAATTCTGACCAAACGGGTGGGGCTACAACGTTAATATTATACATGGACATTAAGGTTATGGTGATATAGTACCTATTGAAAGAAAAAGTTGAAAAAGTTAGCCAGAATCCATAGAAATAAAGCGTTTAATATAAGTTTTTTACGGTAAATAATACCAAGAATTTTGACAACAATCACTTACAATGCGTAGGCAGCAAATCAAAGCACTTGCAAAAGTAAAGATATCCCACGCAAACTAAAAACTTTAAAAAGCTCATCCATCAACGCGGCGGGACTTTAGCGTTTTCCTAGTGGTAATTATTTACGTGGTATAATCTCTGGATTCTGGAAGATCTCGCGAGTGGTACGGCTGGAAGGGGGGGGGGGGGGGGGGGGGGGGGGGAGGCACACTCACTGACACAAGTCGGCGGCGTGAACAAAGGAGATTATAAAATATATGGATAGACTGTGGGAAGATTACACTAGAATGAGGCCGACTGGTAAACGTAAGTGCTACAGTAGAAAATAGAGACAGCTCAATTCCGGCTTCAAACAGGACACGACCTACTCGGAAAGCACCTCCATAGATTTGGAATTTTTGAATCTAGTGTCTGTCGGATGTGTGGAGCTGGGGAACAAGACAGGAAACATCTTTTTCAATGTACATATATAAAGCTTGAACGCGACAAAATGCCAAATGGCATGGATCGGAGCCGAACAGGAGTCCTGTCTCTACTGGCTAACTAGAAACACATGATGACATGAATAATGTCAATTGTTGGCATATGAAAGAAGAAGAAAATAGATGGATAGACTAATTGATTGCATCGACGTAGCGCGTAATATAAACTGGTGAATTAGCCTAAAAACTATTACGCATATGCAAAAACTGAAAAAATCTTACAATTTCGATGGTGAATAGTACAATTATTTGTACAACCAAATCGTACAAGTTGGCAGGTATGCACCAGTGTAGATGTGTAATTTCTCAATAATTTGCTGTTTGTGGCTTGTCATTTGCACTTGCAGGCTATTCTTTTACTAGTTGTATGATAATACACATCAGATTGTTTAAAGTAGCATAATTATTATGAAGAGGATTTTTTATATTTATTTTAAAAGTCCGTAATGTTGCAAATACGATGAGGTTATTAATCTTGAGCTCCCACAGCATTAATCAGTGACCCACAGTAACGCCGCACCAGCTTATGAAGGAGCCGTCTGTAGATTTGGATTTTACAATACGATATCCTTTATTGTGTTGGAGAAATGGGATGGGAAGTTATAGTTGCTTTGTCGCTTTGTGTAAAGATAGCGAGCCGTCGGTACTTGTCCCATAGTTGTTGTCCTTGAAACTAGCTAATCTTCATTCTTCACTCTACTCTACCCCTACTGCCCCACCCCACACTGCCTTGGCTGCAGGTGCCGTATTTCGCCGAAGCTAGACAGAGACAGAGAGATTGATAAAGAGAGAGAGAAGTAGACTAGCTAGTTCCCTATTCCAACGTCGGATTGCGCTAGCCGCGCGACAACTTCACGTCAAAAATATGCCGCAGCGCCATCTGTCGCCTGGAATAGAACTAAAAGAGCTTGTAGGCGCGGGGTCCGAGACGGAAGGGGATCTTGGAGTGGGGGTAAGAGTGGGGACTATATTCGTTTTCCCATAAGCGTGAAACATCTTGGGCGATAGCCTTCTTTAATCAATGCCTCCCTTTAACCAGTTCAGTGGCGAGTTCTTTTACCGTAGCCACCCCCGTAGTGGCTACTTTATTTCACGGTCAACAAGCGAAAGCTGAGCTCTTTGACATCTCTAGTTCAATAAACTTATCTCTTGTTGATTCAGCCCTGGCACCATCAATGAATGGAAACTGAGGTCTAGGCCCACACTACATTAGATGAGCCTGCTTGTTACAAGACAATAATTGCGTTATCATCAGAATAATCCCCCGTATTGGAATTACTTCGATTTCCAGAATCCAGGCTCGCCTTCACTGTCTGATACATCTACAACAGTATTACTATCAAATTTACCTTCACTTTCAGTATCACTGAAATCATTCTCGCTTCAAACTATCAATAATACCGTCAAAATCAATAAATACACTTACGAGATGTTGACAGCAACATGTAATGCACCTCTCCCAAAACTCCACCCTAAAAAGATGTGTTTCTTTGGCCAACCGACAACCAATGAAAAAATGAAAAAAATCTATTCATATGTGGTGCTATCTGTGTGCCACTGAGTAAACTAACACGGAGAATAACATTCCAAGCCAGCGGGAATAACTCAAACGTAGCTCGTCACGGCCACTGTGGGAGTGTTTCAAAATGCCTATGATGGAATATTACGTCCAGAGCGCTGCGGGGACAAACCTGTCGTGACAAGATAACGTGTCATAGCCAAGGAACTGGTTAAATGCCCACATTTGGCCTATGATGCCATCATGCCATCATGCCATCATCATCATCAACCAGTAGAGATAAGCCTCTCTTTCCTCCTTCTTCATGCCATCACGCTCCCTTGCCAGACCTGTACATGCTTAGATGTCTTCGTCATGTTCACCATTTTCACACAATTTTCAGGTAGGCCTACTGGTTTCAAGCACTCTTATTCAGTGCAAATGCTTCATCCTGAACTGTGCTATTTTTGTTTGTCAATCATAATTTTTGTATTATCGTTTTTTTTTTTTTTTTAAGTACTGTACAATCATAATTCCGCAATTTTGTTGTCCATACGGTAATGTAAAGTTACGTGACATTTCATATTTTCCTCCTCATTTTTATTTTCCTTCGTCTGCCAAAGGAGCGTGAGTTAAAAATAATTGTACTGTGATCACCAGTTACCTCTCATTGTCTTAAATAGGACGACTTAAATGTAGGATAACTTATGTTGTATTGTGTGTTCAAATATTATTTCATTTATTTGTTTAAAGCAACAAACTCGAGCACTGGAAATGAACCTGTAGCTCAAGTCCCTAGACATACTTGCAGTGTAATGCTCTCGTTGCAGGATGCTGTTGATGTCGGCCCCCTCAGCTCGCTTCCTGCACACCGCCACCTTCCTCTCTGGCGGCCTGATGATCGTGTTCGGAGGCAACACCCACAACGACACCGCCCACTCTCACGGCGCCAAGTGCTACTCGTCGGAGCTCCTTACCTATGACGTCGTCTGTGACGCGTGGAGCACTCTACCGATACCCGTGGAACTACGCTCGGACCTGCCGCGCTTCGGACACTCGGCGGTCACGTTCGAGGGCTCGCTCTACGTCTATGGAGGGTTTGACGGACAGATGCTGGCAGACATGCTCAAGTAGGTTACGAGAGAGTTTGTGCTCAGGTTCATGGTTAAGTTTAGTAGGAGGCTACATACCGGACCATAATTTCATAATGCTTAGATAACCATTATCAATCACCGTTTCCCACTCCCTTTCCCCCCCCCCCCAACAATCATGTCTCCCCCACATTTGCCCAGCTTTCTCATCTAGCTTGTAAGTATCTTTCCACCTCTTCTTTGGCCTCACCCTGCTTTACCTGCGTACCAGAATTTATTTAATGCACTCGATAGGGCTAAATGTTTGAGCATATGTGGTAGTGTATGGCTTAGCATAGTAGGCCTACTTTCTGACTCGAATGAAAGACAAATATTCAACGTCTAGTTCTTCTATATGATATATACTAGGATGTGCAAACAACAGGTTTTCACTTTGAATAAAATTGTAAGAAAGTGTTCAAGTATTCAATGATTTCGAGTTCAAATTAGTGTGGCTTCTATTCTAAGCCGAGGTGCCTTTTTGAACTGCAAGAAAGTGTCAAAAAAGTTAGGCCTAGGCCTGCAATCGGGGGAAGAAAAACAGTAGTTTGGAATTCGAATACTGATAGTTTTTTTGTTTCCGAGTTTGAATTCCTCATGTTCCAATCATATTAGAATTTTCAAGTAATCGCACACCCCTATGCTTACCAATGGTTATATATACTAGGAAAACGCTTTAGTCCCGCCGCGTTGATGGATGAGCGTTTTTGTAAGTTTTTAGTTTTTGTAGGACCACTTTTTCTTTGCAAGTGCTTTTTGAATGCATTGTAGGTGATTGTTGTCAAGTTTCTATTGTTACTTGTTAATTGTTATTATAAACCTCAAAAAAACTCATATTAAAACTTTATTTCTATGGATTCTGGCTAACTATTTCAACTTTTTCTTTCAAAAAGCAATACATCACCATTACCTTAATGTCCATGTGAAATATGAACGTTGTAGCCCCACCCGTTTGGTCAGAATCGGCCCAAATGTCACGAAAATATCGCACTAAAAATAGTAAAAAATCGTGAAAGTACGTTATTCATGAGAAATATTTCTTCTATTGTACCCAAAAACGAGCCAGGTCTAAGTTTAAAGATTTCGAAGGTCTCCAGAAAATTTCATCGCAATTGGAGTATCGGTTTAGCCAGAATCGTGTTAACAAACACACAAAAATACAAACAGAAAAAAACAAGAAAAACGAAAAAAATCGTAAAATTGCGATTTTTATGAGAAATAATTTTTCGATTCGCTCAAAAAGGTGGCAGTTCTAAGTTCACAGATTTCAAAGGTCTCGAGAAAATTTTATCGCAATTGAAGTATCGGTTAGCCGGAATCGTGTTAACAAACACACAAAAATACAAACAGAAACAAATAAGAAAAACGAAAAAATTCGTAAAATTGCAATTTTTAAGAGAAATAATTTTTTGATCGATTTTTCGTACTGTGCAGTTCTAAGTTCAGAGATTTCGAAGGTCTCCATAAAATTTTATCGTAATCGGAGTATCGGTTTAGCCGGAATCGTGTGGACAAACACACAAAAATAAAGAAAATAAATTTAAAAAAACATTCCGGATTTTTTTCTCCAGTGTAGATGAAATGGAATCTTCGCTTCGCTCGCTACGCTCATCCAATTAAAAAGGCTTTAAAACCGTTTGTCTATGTGGACTAACTTGAATCAGCATATCTTTTGGAGAAAGTTGAATGTCTAATAAACTTCCAGCTAAATAGATAACATTTCTCCTTATTAGTTGTGTACACTCCTTCCTTATCTTGCTTGGTCTTTATCTGTGCAGAATAGTTGAACGATAAATGAAGTCACGTTGTAGGTCATTGCTCTTGTAATTCATTCATTCATACAGTCTGAGTTGACCTCTCATGTCCATATGATTAAATCTGCAGCATAGTCAAATGGTCTTCAAACATCACCAATTTAATTATTTCCTAAACTTAGAAGTTAAGAAAGTAATCCTGTCAAATAAGATCGTATATTGACGCTTGGAGGAAAAAATTGCGATGTCGCTGAATTTTTGCAGAGACCTTCCTTATATAATACTAAACAACATACTAAAACTCCCCTACAATCGGACTGGAGCTTCGGCCGCCATATTGGAAAATGGCGGCCAAAAGGTGTTTGTTATCGAATATCTCCAAATTGGTTTGAGATAGACAAAATATCTCAATGGTTAAAATAATCCCCATTAAATTCCCTACAAAACAGATGTCTTCTATAGTTTTGGTAGGGGCAACGGTTACGTCACAAATTCGTGGTTTAAATGTTTCTCATTGGAGTACCAGCTTATTTACAAATTTTCACGCCCAGCATCAAACAATGCCCAGTAAATCCGTAAGAAATCGATTTAAATACAAAAGGACTTTTGTACGGGGTTCATGAAATCTTCCATTAGTATTTAAAAAAAATCAGGTCTGCGAAAAGGAATTTTGCATTTATCCGGAATTTGGGTTTTTCCATTGTTGGAATTTCCTAAAAAATGCCCTTTTTGACTGTCCATTATTAAGCACTAAATAGCATTGGAGGAAAAATTCTTTCTACGCACATTGAAATGACTCAAATAATGATCCGATTACAACCAAAGTTTAAATCCAATATGGCTGCTAATTCCTAATATCCACAACATCAAAGTGAATTATGTAACAAAAAGAGTGTAAAAACAGCACAAAAACAGTATTCATATTGTGAATATTAGGAATTAGCAGCCATATTGGATTTAAACTTTGGTTGTAATCGGATCATTATTAGGTCATTTCAATGTGCGTAGAAAGAATTTTTCCTCCAATGCTATTTAGTGCTTATTAATGGACAGTAAAATATGGCATTTTTTAGGAAATGCCAACAATGGAAAGACCCAAATTCCGGGTAAATGCAAAATCCGATTTCGCAGAACTGATTTTTTAAAATACTAATGGAAGCTTTCATGAACCCCGTACAAAAGTCCTTTTGTATTTAAATCGATTTCTTACGGATTTACCAGGCATTATTTGATGCTGGGCGTGAAAATTTGGAAATAAGCTGGTACTCCAATAAGCAACATATAAACCACGATTTTGTGACGTTACCGTTGTGCCTACCAAAATTATAGAAGACCCCTGTTATGTAGGGAAATAAATGGGGAATATTTCTGCCATTGAGATATTTTGTCTATCTCAAACCAATTTGGAGATATTCGATAACAAACACCTTTTGGCCGCCATTTTCCAATATGGCGGCCGAAGCTCCGGTCCGATTGTAGGGGAGTTTTAGTATGTTGATAAGTATCATTTAAGGAAGGTCTCTGCAAAAATTCAGCGACATCGCAATTTTTTCCTCCAAAAATTCTTATTTGACAGGATTAAAGGTTGTGTATTCTATTTTGTGTTTGTAAGTGGAGGCTGAATTAGTATGCTTAGACCTAAATAAAAAAATAGTATTATATTTTTTTTAGTCTAGTGTAGTGTCATTTCTTTTACATTGGAAATTGAAATCAAACTTACTGAATTTTATTTCAAAGTAATAAGCACAGGCCTAGTTATGCAATTTTGAAATTTGCACTCCAAAATATGCATGTAGATGAATTTAATTACAGTCAACACCGTCTAATATGTTTTCGAAGTAGTCTCCAGTTTTGAACGTATTTGTCGGGAAAACGTACTTATTAAGAACAAGAATAAGAATTTAAAAAAGCAAGCCCTTACGCGTGAACCTTACAGTGCAATGGGCGTCCTGCGTGAACACAACGGTACACCAGACGTGCGTAGGCGCACACTCACTATCTACAAAATATTTACGCAACAGGACATTACACGTATGGATGTATTTTCAAGTCCAAATTTTGGACGTCAATAGCGGGAAAACGTAATGAAAGGGAACGTTTTAGTCGGGTTTGATCTACATCGAGGTCCTATTTAGTTCTACTCAATTGTTAGGTGCTGAATCCTGTGCAAAATTATGTTCATTAGGTTTGTAGAAGGTTGTATAATATTCCAGTGTAGTGGGTCTTATTTTGTTATTGATTTGGTACAAATTGTGTAGGTAGGTAGGTACTACAGGTTATGATGTTGATATAGAATGCCCATTGCCACCGGTTTCTTGAGTGTTTTAGTAGGATCTAACAGCAAGCAAACAAGCTGAAACAAACTGAAAAATATTTCAAATTCATCAGCTTCCGTTACGCCTGGAATGTAAGCTGTTAGATCTTAGCCCAACACTCAATGGTCAATACAAATTGTGTACAGTTGTCAATTATACAGTAGCCTACTAAGTAATGTAGTAAAGTAGATGAATTTAATTACATCTAGGTCCTATTTGGTTCTACTCAATGGACTAGGCCTACAATATGAGTTAACACTTAGTAGACAGACCTGCCAAGAGAACTTTAGGTTTAGACATTTTGTTCATGCCATCAGTGTTGCCGCCTCTGGATATAGTATTATTAACATCTATTGTATTGTTCTTAAGGTACACACCGGGGCACTGTACGGTGTTGACCACCCAGTCTACGTGCTTGAGCACACGCATCGGCAGGAAGTGCGTGTGGGACTGGCAACGCAGCAAGTGCCAACCGATCGGAGAAGTACGGGAGGCGTTGCAAGACAGTCAGGACATAGAAGCCATGTTCAGGTAATTTTGTGTAGTGCCACATAGTCGCCCTTTCAAACAAGTTTAGATTATGTGGGTCTAAAATCAACAAGTTTGACCTTCCAACAAACACAACATTAAGTTGTAAGAACTTAAACTAGGACCATGAAAAAAACATGTTCGGGTGGGGGGGGGGGGGGGGGGGGGAGATATTGAAATATGACGGCATACCTTAAAAACATTTGGTAGGTCGCACAGACACGTAGATAAACGGTCAAGTTGCTGATACATTTTGACCAACTAGAGCAGGGCTGCCACTGATATTTTTTTCAAATCCTGTATGAGGACGTTAAATATCCGCAAATATCCGTGAAAAGTCTAAAAACTTGATTTCATTGATCAAACTATGAAAAGGGATAAATGTGATGTTTATATTTTGTTACCATCTTAACCTAAAAGTTGCCAAGGGCCTGGGCCCCATGCACAGACGAGAAGAAAGGAGCCAGAAACGCCCGTGGTTGCTTTAATTAAGATTGCATAAAAATTTAAAATGTTATTTATTCACAGAAAATCCATTTAAACATTAAATAATATTTTCTGACCGGGTTTAAAAATTCTAGGCCTGGGGCCTAGGCCTAGCTAGGCCCTATAAATTTGTTGCAATCACAATTTTGACCTAGGCCTAGCCTGGGCCCATGTGTTGTGTTCTATAATAACATTGCAGAACTTGATAATAACATTTTAATCAATACTAATTCTATTTTCACTTTTAATATCACATAATCCAAACTTTATAAACAAAAAAAAAGAAAACAATTTTGTAGGGTCTTGGCTGTTCAATTTAACTTTCATCCTCCCCAAAAACCATCCAAAAGCAACTGTGCAGTCTGATTGCTGTTTCTCAATGGAAGCGTTCCTACTACATCTGGGAAAACGCGCCCATGCTCCCCCCCTTATCGAAAGTCGAAACAATTATCGCCCCGCCTTCAATGTTTACAATCGAAATTAGCCCGCGCAGATTCAAAAATACGAAAATAAGCATAGAAAAAAGTAATTAACAAAATATCCGTAAATAACACTAAAAAATCCGTTTAAACCGTTTTGCACCCTTAATATCCGTAAAAACGGAAAAAATCCGTTTTTTAAAAAGGCAGCCCTGAACTAGAGGTCTTCATCACTTGGCGTTTACGAGTAGATTTACTTGTAAGAACTTGTAGCCAAGCGTAGCTATGCTGAATGTAGCCTGTACACAGAAAAGCTTGGCTCGTAATCCTCAGTATTTGGGTATATTTGCCATGATATGATTGTTGACCTTGAATGAATCTTCCCCCCAGCCGCTGCCCCGAAGAGTCTCGCTCGTCCATCGCGGCCTCTATCCTGACGAACGCAGCACTGTGTTCTGGCCTCACCGACTGCGTGAGCTGTGTACAGACGTCCTTCAAGTGTGTCTGGTGTGGGACGATCTGCAGCCACGAGAAGTGTCGGGAGACAAACAACATCGCCTCGGCGCTAGTACAGGTACGATTGTATTACGGGCCAGTCATCTTCGTACTAATGTTTGAATATGTATGGTTGTTCAAAATAAATATGCATCAGAATTCAAATGATTTGGCATTCTTGTCATATAGATTTTTAAAAGCATACGCATATCATTATCAATTATCATTAATTATCTAATCAGCCAGTTAGCCGAGGTAGTTTAACCGGTTCCCACTAGAACACCGAAGTTAAGCAGAATCGGGCGTGGTCATAGGTAGAGTGGGTGACCGCTCTGCCTGAAACTCACGTATACCGCTTGCTAGAGCAGATGGAGGGTTCAAGAGCTAGTGCAACGGCTTTGTTCTCCTCGACGTCTGCTCGGCAGTCCGGGTTAGTGGAGGAACCTATATGACTGTCAAGGTTACACCGTCCTTTCGGATGGGGCGTTAAGCCGTTGGTCCCCTTGGTACTTTTCGAAAGGGCTACGTGCCGGTATCGGGTTTCCCCTCCTCCCTTCTGTTCATACTTCATCCTCATCTATCACCACTCATCGTCTCGAATAGCCAAAGTGCATTAATATGAGACGTTAACCAATATCCAATCAATCAATCAATTATCTAACCATCTCTTCCTGCTTCTAGCAAGACCAAATCCCAACAAATTCTTCCACTAAGGTCTGTCCTCCCACACTCCTATCTCTTCCACATCTTCCCAGCTGTCTCCTCTCAGTAGGTCTCATTCTCCCCGTCTGTTCTTTGGCCTCCCTCGTCTGCTTCCATCCATTCCCTCTTTCATACATTCTCTCGCACATTGCTCTCTTCTGTCATGTGTTCAAACCATAACAACCATGGCCGTGTCCTTCCCATCCTGCCACCCTAACGCCTTGTTTGACACTATGATCGTGTTCCAGCCTGTGATATCAGTTGAGGCCTGTGAGCCCAACAGAAGCCCCCTGTGTCACCAGCTACACAGTTGCCAGGCCTGCACAGTCCACCCCGACTGTCACTGGGACTATGAAGCGCGGTGTAGGGCGATAGCCAACATCACTGCTCCGCAGGAACCTCACGTAAGTAGACCGATAGCTATGTAAGACTAGTTTCATTACTGTACTTACTAAACTAGGCCACCATCGAGTCATGACCGCGCCCCTATTTTGACCACAAATGTTTAAACAACATGTTATAAACACCATTAACAAATGGCTTCACATAATGGCTACACTCCATGTTTTGAACTAGATATTTTAAATTGTAGGCTTACCTGAGGCTTATATTTGCATAAATACAGTATTGTACGGTATTCAATGCATTGTATTGAAAATTAAATACAGTATTGACCTACTTTGTTCCAATATGTACTGACATATGCAGCAGAGACTTGGAATATGACAACAGTGGATGAGAGCCTTGTGCAGGCTGTAGATATGAAGTTTTTGAGAAGCATTGTAGGTAAGACTAGATGGGACCGAATACGGAATGAGGCTATCCGGTATCAAGTAGGTGTGAGGAATTTAATGGAGCGAATTGAAGAGAGAAGATTAAAGTGGTTCGGACATGTCAAAATTGATGGAAAGAGCGAGATTACTGAGAAGAGATTGGATTCCAGGTTTAATAAGCAACATGGTAGGATGGAGAGTGAGCAAGAAGTAGGGGGGGAGGTGTGGAGGCAGAGGTGGATAAATGTTTTTTGGGAAAAAAGAGTTGCTGGCCAGGTTTAGTGGGCATCCGTAA
>JAMZAV010009507.1:0-25631 GCA_024449915.1 Sweltsa coloradensis | reverse complement strand
CGTGGAAAGAAAAAATACTTGGGCTTGTTCATGGAGCAGACGTATAGTGGACATTTGACATGTTTCTCGCTCAATCAAAGTGAATTTCACGTCCATGGACTAGATTGCGGTTTTATGGACATGGATTTTGTTTCTGAGAATAAAGACGATTGATTGATTGATATTGCTAAACGTTTCATATTTGCAACTTGGCTAATCGAGAGAAGGGAGGGACGTAAGGGATGACGCGGGGGACAAGGGTGGACAGGCCTGTGCTAGTCAGAACCAGCCGGGTTACACTTGACGTAGATGTTTAAATGTCGTGTAAATGTCATTATAATCACTATGCAAAATCAAGCAAACTCGGACACCTTATCACTAAAAAAGCTTTGCCCCACGCACTGGTCTTCCCGATTTGACGCTGTAACATCGATCAGACACAACTACTCGCTAATCATGAAAGCATTTTGCAAAATAATGCTAACAACTTCAGCTAGGGGCTAGGAATAGTACAATTTAAAAGTAAAATTGAAGCAATACTAATGAATCAAAGAACAAAGAAGAATTGATTTTTACTATTTATTTGTATGGTATTGTCTCTGTGTTTATGTAACGTTAATTTATCTTCATATGTTCTTATTTATGATTTTGCTGTTCTCTTTGTTTGTTCATTATTGCTTTGATTTTGATGAATTCAATGTATTTTCAATTGATATTTTTCTGCCTAGATTGTCTGGTTGCCGCCCACTGGTGGAACTTGCAACTTGAGGTAGGTGTCCTGTATCATTGCTGTGATAAGTTTTTGACTTGAACAATTTTAAATAATTATATATCTGATATAATTATATATTAGAGTCCTCATCTATCCCGAATCCCTTTACTCCCTCCCCTGCAGTTAAACTAGATCCGTCCCCTGGAGTTGAGCGACCGCAGTCCCCCTCAGTCAAGCGTCGCCGTGTTGAGGTAAGCACTTGAAATTCTACATTAAAATGTATCAGTCTTCTATCTCTGCCTTCCCAAGACCTCATTTTATATTCTAGGACTCATTTCTCGGTAAACCTGAGTAGGGCATACATCTACTGTAGTATCAGTTGACAGGGAATTTTATTTAATTCTGTTTATTTCATGTTAAATATTTGTTCCGAATGTAACTAACAATGTTCGTTATATTTTATTATTCTAGCTGTAATATTTCCTGAATCGTCTGGGGGCGAGGAAGATCATGACTCCAAAAATCGAAAGGGCCACTGATGACAAAGATACCATTTTAAAAAGGGGGATAACGCCCACCTCAGAAAGGAGGGGGCGTTATACAAAACGTGGCCATCTCAGTGAAGGTAAGCTTGCGGAGGGACTACAATACATAGGCCTACTATGTAAGGCAGACTAGGGGGTTATTCTTTAAATATTAACAAGTGGGGCATAAAGTAGGGTTTAACTTATTAAACCATTAAAAATGCAAACATTAGGCTTATCATGAAGTTATTGGTCTTTCCAGAAGAAATTTATAGCAGTTATTGGATTGAGGGTTTTTTTATTTAATGGTGGGCACTTTTTCTGGAACAGGCCTATGCACTATTTAATTTGAGGAGTTTTTGAATTTTGGGGTAACTTTGACTCTGTAGCCAAGAAATAGTCAACAAATTTTTACATGCCATTCATGCTGAAGGAAATTGTGCTTTTGCAATCTGATGACAAGAAGTTATTACTTATGGGTTGTGACTTTTTTGCAATTGCAAGTAGGCTCTAATGACTACTCACAACATCTATAAAAATTTAGAGTGCCTTAGTCAAAAACATGCATTAATTGCTCTCTAAAGATTCTTGAGGAAGGCAAAAATTAGGAATGTGCAATTCCCGTCCATAAGTTTGGGTTTGATTTCCGGTTTCGGATAGTTTAGGTAAGAACTTTGAAGACTAAAGGGATTTAATTAATGTAAAATTTGCAAAACCTGCAGCAGCAAAAGTGAAGAACGCTCAATTTTGTAATACTGGTGGTGGTGGTGGTGGTGGTGGTGGTGGTGGGTTGCTCCCTTTTCCTGGCTCGAGCCTAGGCCCGAGTTCCAGAACACTGTCCTTTGTTGAAGTGTTGACCAAGATAACTTTAAAAAATTAGGCCTAATAATATACCATTCCTACACCCTAACAATTTGTGTATGCAAATTACTGTTGCAAGTAGGCCTATGTCTGAATAATTTATTTAAAGTTATCTAATTGCCTTGATTAATACGGAAAGTGAGAATTATATTACTAAATGGCACCCACTATAGTCGCTGATAGCATGGTCAGAACAGGGGTACAAAAATGCGGTTCCCCGGGCGACTTTTAAAAATTTTTATCCCGGTGATCGGGATTTTATTATACTATACAATATTGGGCCCTGCCACCAGGGTAAAAATAAAATCCGTTAGAGGGGGGCTAAATTTCCATAAATTTGAAATTTACATTTTTAATTGGTATCGCAAAAATATAGTATAAAAAAGCATATTTTTTACAGATAACTGGCTCCATTGTCAGGACCCCGTTTTTTTTGGTAGGCCTATTTCTCGGCAAAATTTGCCATCGCAGTTCAGCATCGACGACGCTTATCTTGACGCATGACAAATTTTGACAGGGAAGACCTAGATGCAGCCAGTTCATTTTTCTTGTGAACTTGCTTACTGGCACGTTTGATCAAGTCCTTCTTACCTCTCTTTCCAACAGAGATCGCTGTTGCACAGCACCCAAACCACCTTGGTATCATTCATTCGATCCCCATTTAATCCATTTAAATTTACTTTCCCACTCCGTTTTATAACGTTGATAATAGTTCGAGCGATCAGGAGACAATTTACGATTCGACGCGATTTCACTGAATGACAACACAGCTGGTCTACTCAAGGTGCGTTTACTGTCTCGTGTTTGGTGCGCCGCGACTCGAGCGCAGCTCGCCGCAATCCAGTTCTCTGATTGGCTGTGCTTGAGTCGCGGCGTACCAAAACCGAGACAGTAACCGCCCCCTTACTACACGGTGGGCGCGCCGCTAGCAAAATCTAGCGGGACGCAGGCTCCCGGCGTCACTGACCACTTTCAGTAACAAGGACGATCACGTCGTGGACTTCTTTTATCGATCTCATTCAAACATCCATATTACCCGCGAAATTTCAAATCTGCAATATACATTTTTTCGTTGGGAAAATGGCCGTAAATGACTGTAAAATCCCGCTGTCCGTTTTTTCACCCAAAATATCCGTTAAAACGGACTATGTCCACGTGACTCGAGAAGTCGACGAAAAAGAGCATGCTTTACGGGCAACCACTAGCAGTGCACTCCAGGTAGAATGCGCTACCACTGCGGCCGTGATGCTCTCCCGGGAGAGTTCTTTGATATCGACTTACAGGAGATAAATACGCCCTACAAATTTATCGATATTCGCAAAACTATCGACAGCACAGCACTCGATTCGAAATCTCGCAAGATGTCAGCTCTGTTGTTTGCGTCGTTGTTTTGCTGCAGGTAATTATTTTGGCAGCGGTGTATTACTATTTCTTTCGAACTACTAATGAGATAGAACCCACAGTAACACAGGTTTTGTAAGCCCGGGCCTACGCTTTCTCCTGGCGCAAAAAGAGCTTTCACCCGACCCTAGACCTAATCAAATAAATCATAATGTTAAATGTAATAATATCATTAAATAAGTGTCCATTATTCATCGCCACCTTGAGTCTACGTCCACTCTACAAAAAAAGTAAATAGTTATTGATTGGAAAAATCGGGCTCCAGTTAATCGGGTAGGGCCTATCCTAGGTATCTCTAAACGCCGTCATCAAGGGCCCCAGCAACAGTTCCTCTCAACATGAAAAGCTGGGCTACTAGGTTTGTTCCATATTTGTGGCCCCCTGCGGTCACAAAAATATAGACTCGTTTGCATTGCAATGTAATGTAAAAATTGTTGAAAGAGGGAGAACGACTATCGGTTAAACTTTGGGATAAATGGTCCACGGAGCGGTGACGACACATAACATTATTAAAGCCTTTTAGACTATCTCCAGACTCTAGTGCACAACACACTTATTTAGATGAAGTCTTATTAGTTTGTAATGTTGCAATTGTTTTAGTGCTGCCACAGCTAATTGAGACGGCAAAGGAGGCTGCTGAGAAGCCAAAAAAGGGGCGGCAGGGAACTAAATAAAAAATGCCCCACACCACAACAAGTTTGGGCCCATCTCGGACTTTCTACGGCGCCTCAACATCAACCTATCACCACCAAACACAAACAACACGTCCCGCAAACATTGAATCGGTGGTACCTATACCTACCGGTACCAGTAGGCCTACTCATCATCAACACCTACCACTACCAGAAACTCTCTGAAGTCGCCCTGTTGTAAGAATTGACGTAGTTTTTTTTTTATTTTAAAATTCCTACTCTTTTGGAGTAGGTAGGTTTGGGAAAACTTACTTCAATAGTTATACCCAAAAATTAATAACTGTATTTGTTTTATTGGATATTGCTTAACTTCTCACATTTATGCAACTTGGCTAATCGAGACGAAGGGTGGGACGTAAGGGATGACGCGGGGGACAAGGGTGGAGAGGCCTATGCTGGTCAGAACCAGCCACAAGCGTATGGGGAGGGCAGGGGTTCCCCACGTCGAGGTCGTCTCCGTCTGTGTCATCATCCGTCCGTGCCGTCATTGTCGTCGACGTCGGGGAGGTAGTCAAATGGAAGGGGAAAGTTCCCCGACGACAACCCAGAGCTCGCCATTAGTTTCAGGGAGAAATGAATGAGATTGATGAAATTTGTGTAATTTTAAAATTAAATGGCAATGCCTTACATGCACTTATGTGTGAAAATGATAGCATAACTAGTAATTCATTCTATTGATTGTTAATAGTAACCATTTGTGTTCACAGATTACGTGCAGGAAGTGTTTCCTGGCCACCCGGATGGATTGTGCTGGACACTCCGAGCTTGTTATATGCAATAAATTTATAACAATGCAGACAACAACCACCTAAGATTGAATAATATTCTTGATTTTGAACTGACTTTGATCGAAGATTTAAATTGTACACAAAAATTACCTACATCGACACTCTCAAAAAACTGTTTGGTTGGAGCAACTAAATTTATATGGGTTGAAGCATTTAGTTGAATTGTGTGTGTTAATTTAGCTCATATTTAGTTGTAGAACCACAAACTAGTGGCTGGAGGTGCTGTTTCGGCTGACTGTATTATTTAGTTTGATGGCCACAGGCGGTATCCAGCCTGAAAGCCAATGAGAGCTCGGTATTCGGTCGGCTGACGTAATACGAAGTAAGTCTACGTTTGTTTCGGAAGTATTCGTTTGCGTAGTCACGTGACTCGACGTTGGAAGAACGAAACGAACAAGAACCAGCGTGCTTGCCTACAGCCCCAGCTACTCGGCCGTGAAAATGTTTCTGAAAGAAAAGCTTCACGAGTGGGGTTTGGACGACTTGTATTCAAAGTTTGAAGGTAATGTACGTCAAGCCATACTACTTAGCAGTTCAAACTTCATTATTATTGTTAATCTACCTCATATTTTCAGATTCTAGGTAGGGTTTCATTGTGGAATATGGACTGTGTAGGCCCTGTTATTTTTTAGCCTACAGTGGTGCATGTTGGAGCCATTTTGAATGCTATTAGTAGGCCCTAGCTTCCACATTATTCAGCTTTAGCATTGGCTTGGCTTTAAGTTTTATCGTTGCCGGATTAATAACTAAATTACAAAATAAATTCATTTCATGCTTGGCGCTATATTTTCAGCAGGATTTGTTACTCATTCCACAGGTGGTTTGCGAGTCCTGTGTCGATGACTGGCGTGTTAGGCAATAGTTAGGCATACTTATTCTTGAAATACGAATTGTAGCCTAGCCTAGCTAGGCTTAGTTGTAGGCCCATAATGTTGTAAATTTGGGAATGAAATAGGCCTAGGGCCAAAGATTAGTCATGTGACTAATCTTTGCTAGGGCTAATGGTTTTTGTCTGAGGTAGATTTGGGCATATATTTTTTTATGGTATAGCCTAGGCCTAGGCCTACCTAGCCCTAGGCAAAGAGGCACCGAGGCCAGACCTAGGTGCACGTTGGTTGCTAGGGCCTAGGCCTAGGATGTTTATTCAGTTATTTATTAACATACAAGACTAGCCCTAGTTCTACCAGTATTTTGCAGCTATTCATGGCAAATTGTTGCTTTGTTTGCCTAGGCTAGTCCAGTCCAAGGCCTAGGCTATGCTAAGCCCTAGGCCAGCCCTGGGTATCTTGGACTATTGATGGTTAGGGTAAGTAGGGCCTAGGCCCTGGGTTCCTATGGCTAGAAGCTACGGCTAAGCATAGCTTCTAGCCTAGCTTCTATCTTGGACTATTAATGGTTGGAGTAGGCCTAAGTAGGCCGTTGGTTCATATAGCTAGGTATCGTCTTGGGACTATTGATGGTTGGGGTAAACTAAGTAGGCCCTATGAACAAATTGCAACCGCCATCCACTGTCGCGGCAACACAGTCACCTGATTTGCTGCGCTCGAGTTGTGTTGCTCCAGACGCGAGTCATTAAAGGAGCCTTTATATTGAATAGGCTAATTAATTAGAAAACATCAGCAACAATATTGTACGGTATGCTAGTGAGCTGAATGTAGGTTGAGTAGGCCTACCAAGACATTTTTTAAATTTTTTATTTAATATATCCTATTCAGTTAGGCCTATAAAAACTGATTTACAAAGGAGGAGTGAGTTTAAAAATAATATTTAAATAAATAATAAATATGTTTCCCACTGAAAATGGTACTTTTGCAGCTGTGGCGGGGGGGTCCAACTTGTTAACATTGCTATATTAGGGGAAAAGTAGGTTTGGGGGAGTGGGGGGGGGAGGAGGGGCACGAATAATAATAATTATAATAATAATGATAATAAGTAATTGTAAAATGTACGCGCTTCGAGCGTGTGCAGACACATAAGTTAACTTTGCTCCACTTCCAGGAATAAACTAAATTTATGATGTATCGAGCGCTTCAGTGAACGGTCATGCCTATAGTGATTGCAATTTGAATCATAACTTTTTTTTGAGTAATTTTCAATGAAATTTTCATCACATTTTTTTTCAATTTTTCAGCGGGCCATCACTAGTCATGCCTAATTTCTATTTGAACAAATGCCGACAGATTGTGAAATTTTGTATAGGCCTACAGGAGGAAACATTGAAAATGATAGATATACCTTAATAAAAGCAAAACCCACAGACCCACTTGGCAACAGAGTAGGCCTACAGGCTACTAAATAACCCTGGCACTAGATAAATGTAGGCCTGATTTATTTGCTGGTTGAAGTAGTACCTCATTTGCTTGGTGTGGAGCGGGCCTTATGATGAGAAATCTCGACAGGCTCTGGATGCTAATTTGTTTTGTAATTTTTCAGAACATTGTATCGATGAGGATACCTTCAAATGCTTAACACTAGAAGAAATTAGTGAAATTCTTCCTCAAGTTGGTTTGAGGAAAAGGTTTTTAAAGAAATACTATTTTCTAATTCCAAATACCGATCAAAAACACAGTGATGTCCATGGTAAAACTAGTCCTAATAGTCCTACAGCTTCATGTTCATCTGTAAGTATCCTAACGATGATACATGATATTTTGAGGGTTTTGTTGTAGACCCCTTCTAATCCATTATAATATGAACGTAGTACAATAATTACCAGTATTGTAGGCCCTATTGCTTGATTATAGTGTTCGAAAATGTATTGTTTGTTGTTCATTTTTCTTACATGACTATAGGCCGAGTAGAAATAATTATTTAATTTGTTTGAATGCTTAGGCCTACCAAACCATCACATTTTAATTGTGGCCTACATCTAATCAAGAATAAATCCATCCATATCTGTCCTGACAGGCGCGTAGGAACTCTTTCGAGTTGGGGGGGGGGGGGGGGGGGGTCAATAAAAATCTGAGCGGACCTTGTAGGCTATAGCCTACTAACGACAAGCGTTAATGGTACAAATATGTTTTTGGCCACGGGGAATGGGGGTTATACATTGTGACTGGGTGCCTTATAAATACCTAATGAAAAGTGGGTTGGGGGAAATTCACCCTCCCCCCTTCACTACCTACCTACTTGTCTGTCTGTCTTTGCAATCAGTTTCAAGCTGTATGAATCTAGAGGTGTACGGTTCCAGGTTTTTGTTTTGGTTCGGTTCCGGATAGTAAAGTATCTGATTTTTCGGTTCCGGTTTGGTTCCGGTTCTAGATAGTTAGATTTGGAATAAATTTACGTTAGGCTATAGGCCTACACTCTAGTTCTAGAACATTGTTTGTGTTGAACATATCTAACTAATTTGAATAATAAAAGCTAAGGTAGGGCCTAGGTCTAGGGCCTAATCTAAGAATGAGTGTATTGCAACTTCCTAGGTTCAAGGTAAAGCCTAGCATAGGCTTTTCGGAGGGCGTAGTAAAAAAAATAATGATCTTTGTTACGTTGATCAAATTTGAATGCAACAAATTTTCTAAACCAGTGCAGATTGACTAGGCCTGGGTTACGGGTAGGACCAAGTTGCAGTCAATAGCAGTTCCTGTAGGCCTAGGCCCTAGTTGAGGCTCCGAGGCTAGACCTAAGGACAGCAACATAAGACAAAAATCCTTCATCAGTTTGTAATATTTTACCGCTCCGAGTCAACATAAATTGAGTAATAGCCTAACTTCGAGGAACCATAATAATAAAACTTACCGGTTAGCCTAGAGGCAAGATAAAAATCTGACCGTTCACATCAGAAGAAAGGTTAAATCAGCCATAAAGATTTGTAGTTAAGTAAGTTAACATCGTTTTTCGATTGCACTGTACCTGCAAAACAATATTACTAATATTACTAATTAATTCCATTGACTGTAGGGACCAGGGTAGTAAATATTTAAGCAGCCAGTGTGGTGATTAAATTTACCGTACAAGAGTGTCTCTACTTATGTCAAATATGTATGTTTCAGAAATCTTCAGAATTTTGTTACAAAAGAACAAGAACAACAGCGAGGGGTGCATCATTAGAGAGATGGGTTGACATAACAGTTATGTTACGTCCCGTATTCAAGATCTGCATGACAAACCCTTCCGGAAAAAAGCACAAATGACTCAAGGGCAAACCCGGGACAGTCCACCCCAAAACACGCAACCTAAAACCCTCCGACACTTTCAAAAGCGGGTTTTAGAGCTCAAAAATTTTTGGGTTTGAAATGAAAATAAATAGTTTTTTTCAACGCAAAAATATTTTCAGGAAATTTTTACCTGGAAGCTCGCAAAAAAGCAAAAAGGCGGGAAGAGGTTTCCCGACCCCCAAACTATCAGACTTAATAAAAACCCAAAACCGCAACACTTTTTTCTAAAAAAGTTTTTAAAACCAAAAAACCAACGTTTCCCTTTCAGCTCGACCTTGACGGCGAGATATCCGAGCCCCTCGCCGGATGAAATCAAGATAAACGAAAATGACATCCGCTTTTCCCCCCGGGGATGGGGGTTTTAATTATTTGATAGCATTTTTTAGAATGATAAAAATTTGGGCAAAATTTAAAAAATTTGGGTTTTTTTATAAAAACAACACTTATTGCTTACGGGCCAATAAACCCGGAACGGCAACGTCAGGGGATAAATATCATCGTTTTCCCTCCCTGACCCCAAAATCCCTGCACATTCAAGGGGTGGTGGGAACTGCGAGAAAATTTTGGCGTAAATGTGTGGGAAAATGTTAAAAAGGTGGCCCAAAACTTCCCACAAATTTCGACCGTAAAACATAAATCTTTGACTTTTGTCTCCGATTACCCAAAGGGTTACTTCAAGTGAGGAAAATAAAAAGGGAATGAAAAAATAAAAATTAAAATTATAAAATTTTAAAAAAAGTGGGGGGGAAAAAAAATTAAAAAACAATTTTTTTGAAAAAAAAAAAATTTTTTTGGGGAAAAGATTTGGTGTCCCCAAAGAAAATTTTAAAATTTTGGGGATGGTGGTAACAAAAAATTCAAAAAAAACAGAAAAAGAGCTGAAATAAAAATTCGCAAAAAAAAGAGGGCCTGGAGTTGCTATTTTTTGGGACTACTCGGGGAGAGTTGCCCAAATATTCTATAATGTAATTTACAAAAAGATAGCTCGTTTTTTAAACCCCGAGGGTTCCCTCGGGCCAGAAGGAAAAGATTTTCTTTTAACCCTTTTCCTGCCAACCTTTTTTTCCAAATTTTCCAAAGGTGTTCTCGAAAAAAAGAAATTTTAAACAGAGAAGACAAGAGCTACCCGGTGCAGAATCCTTACCTCTCCTCACTCCCCACGGGGGAAAAAATTTAAAATTTTAGTTTTAAGTATGTTCTCCCTTTGGGTTTAAAAACCGTTCGTCAGTGGGGCTTTTGGGGGGGACGAGCCCAGTGACAAGGCCTTTTTTAAATCAAGGGGAAATTAAACCCCTCACAAGCTCATCCCTTTCCCACGAACTAAAATGTTTGACAAAGGTTTTTAATTGAGCCCCAAAAACACAACAACAAAAACAGCACAAAAAAACAGCACCACTATAGGTTTTAAAAACCCTCTAATCTCGCATGAACAGAACTTAAAACCGCCCCAAACATAAAAAAGCAAAACCCTTTTGGGGACGGAATAGACGGAAGAACAAACTGAGTTTCCAAACGCTCTAGAAAATGGGCAGGGGTTCCCCCCCCTTTCGGGGTTTCTTTCTCCGTCTTTTTGTCATCACCGCCCGGGTTTGCCCTTGTCGCCCGGCCGTGGGGGGAGGTAGTCAAAGGGAAGGTGTTCCCCGACGGGGAACCCAGAGCTCCCCATTAGAAAGGGGGGGAAAAATTTCCCCGTAAAGCGTAATCAAAAAATTATTTGGGATGAAAATCTCTTTTTTACGCTTTTAAAAAAAAAAAAAAAATTACGTTTCTCCAAAAAATGCGCCTAAAAAATTACTTTTGCGAAGTTCCCTAGTTATTTCCTTGTAAAAATTCAGTAGTAAGCCTATGTGAATAAATTGCATAAACAATGGGCATCACAAAAAAGCTAAGCACTTCACCTTCTTAAAAACCCAACAAATGGCTGCGATTTCAAAGGGGTTCTAGTAATTTTGGGTGTCTTGCTTCTACCTCGTCAGGAAAAGCAGCGAAAAAACCGGGGACCTGGTTTCTTTCAACTGAAAAGGTCGTCTTAAAAACAAAAACAGAACAGCTTTTGGAGAAGGGCCCATGGCCCGTATGTTTAGTTAAAAATTTAAATTCTTGAAAACAAGTTTGGTTTGTGTCCCACGTTGCTTGTCTTTGAAGCCTTTTGGCAGAATAGTTTCCCGAGCAAACGTAGGGCTTAAAAAGCACTTTCTTTTAAACTGAAAATCGTCTCCACGGACCCCAAAATACAGATGGGAAACCCAAAGTAAGAGAAACTTACCCAAATATAGCCACAATGGGGGTTGTTGGGAATTTAAAAGGGGGTTTGTCGATAATCTGCCAAGACAAAAACATAATTTTCCCCCTTTAGATAAATTTTCACTAACATCTAAAAAATATTTTTCGAAAAACGAGAAAAACCTCAAAAAAAATTGCCCCTCGAGTGTGCACAAAAGTTAATATTATGAAAATTTACGATTAAGCAATTGCAAGTTGGAAAAAACAGATCCAAATTTAAAAGATCGCCCCATACGATAATGTTATTTTTTAAACTAGGAGCGTTTCATATTGAAATGTCGTTTTAAAAGCTATGGGAAAGTTATAGAGGAATCAGGTGGTCCCCTGTATTAATTGAGTCAAACTTTCCCTTTGCGCCCGGTCCAAACGGTGTGTTTCAGATAAGCATTTAAAACTTTTGCAAAAGGCTTCACCCCCCTATAAGTTAGAAACCCAATTTTTTCAGGGCTCTCAACATAAAAAACCAGTGATACCGGGTTCACAAGGCTAACTATTAGCATAAAGGGTTGGAGAGCTACATTTTTAGTATTTATGCAAAAAATTTTAGTAGAAAGGGAACCCAAACCCCACTTTCTTCCCACCTAAACCACTAAAAACAGACAACACCCCCTTAAGCCCGGGAAATTTCGCGAAAGGGTTTCCCCCAATGAACCTCCCCACCTTAACCAAACCTATACAACCTCTGCCAAGCAGACTGCTTGGAGAAAAATCTTAAAATGACAAACGTTCCCCACAAAAAACAGCAGAAGAGCAAACAAAACAATCCACCGGACAAAAACAGAAAACCTAATAAAGCAAAAAAACCCCAAAAAAAGGATGAAAGGACATTTCAGTCAACACAACAACAAAAAACCACATTTCACATTAACAAAGAAACTCGGGTTTTAAAGGGGGAGGTTTACATTGGAGGCAAGAAAAGAACATACGGAGATGAGGTTCACCCCGGGGAAAATTTAAACATTTCCCCAATTTCCCTTTAAAAACCCATGGATTTTATTTGTTATTATGTTTGAAGCTTCTGTAACACGTCGCATTTCTGTCCCAGGGCGATTTTTTTTGAGAAAAAGGAAAAAAATTAGAACGACAGGGAAAAACCCTCAATGTTTATCCCAACAGAACTAAACCCGAACACGTTTTTTAGCATAAACCCCTGGGTCTTAAAAGACCCCCAGCACTGAGATAACGAACATTTCCCCTGAAAGCAGTGCAGAGCACAGAGTGAAAAATCCTTTTCCCCAAACTAAAAACCGGGCCCCGGGGTAAACCCTTCCGGGGGGGTTGAAAAAACCCTTAAAAAGGGAACCCGTTTTGGGAGGAAAAACACCCAAAAACCCCAAAAAAAAAAGAAAAACAGAAAAAAAAAGAAAAAAAAAAAATTTGGATAAAAAAAAAGAAACAGCCCCGGGGGGGAAAAAAAAAGGGCGGGGGAAACAACACATCCGCCCTGCGACACCACACATAAAACACGGGAAACCAGTAGGGCGAGGCGAAAAAAATACTTAAATGACAAAAATTTTTTGCTTTTAAGATTTCCATGTGCATCCGGCTCCCATTTGGGTTTATGAGTTTAAATTTGGGAGCTGGGGACCCAGGGAAAGAAAGAAAACCACGACCCCCAAAATACATTTGAGTAAAGACTTTTATCCAAAAAAAAAACAAAATTCAGAAAGAAACAGAACCCTTATTTTCTATTGTACTGTGGGGGGGCCTAAAAAGGGAAGGGGAGGGGGAAACCCCAAAAACACGTCCGCCTACGCCCAAGAACATCAGACCGACGGCGTCTGCAAAGGGAGCGCGGGGCCCTGGCCCCGGTGCCGTTTTAACGGGTTAGCCTTTGAAATGGAAAGTAAAAATTTGCGGGGCGGCGGGTCATATCTTTGGTTGCACGACAAGGCTTTAAAAATTTATTAAAAAAATCATGTTTAAATAAACAATACACATGAACTCTAAGAGGGGTTTAAAAAAATGGACGTGAGAAAAAATTTAAATGTGTAGTGGGGGGTTTCACCCGTGATGATATTATAATTTCAAGATATATTAATCTTGAATTATACGGTCATTTAGGGCCCAAAACTTTTACCCCGGGGGCATTTCACTTCACTAAACACCCTGCGGTAGACTTAGTTGAAGCCCGCTAGAATCTATTGGATGTAAAACAATAAATTTGGGGAAAAACTTTCAAAATGTTTAATTAGGGCCCTCGATCTGGGGGCAAAAGTGCAATGTTTGGAGCAAAAATTAGGCCACGTTGGTTATGCTATGCACAGTGCCCTTGTATTAAAGAAAAAATCGCCCGATTGGTTTTTCCCCAAGGTCTCATGAGGGGGGCCCCATAGAGCTCCAGAAAAGGTTTCCCCTTCATCCCCCAAGCCAGGTGAAAAAATTTTGTCTTTATTGTAATATTTATTTTGCCATAGCTAATATTGTACCAGTTCAAAAACCACTAAAATGCCCTGCAAATAGTAGCCCATTTTTATAGTACCCAATAATATATTTTAAATTTTTTTGTTTTGAATCCCTTTTTAAAATTTGGCATTGTTTAAGTATAACAAATTTGTAAATACTTCTTTTTTTTCCCAAATCTATTTTCTCAGTTAAATATTTTTCAAGTGTTGTTAACACTAGGGAAAATAAAAACCGCAATGAAGTATATCCCAAGAAATTGAATTTCAAAAAAATTTCCTTTGGGGAAAAGCAAAAGTTGCAAAATAAACTGGGAAACCCGAAAAAAATATTTTTAAAAAAAACTTTACTTTTAAGTACAAAAAAGTGTGGAAAAGACCAACGGGGCCCTATTTTAAAGTACAAAGTTAGTTTAAAATAAGTATTGCATTTATTAAAATCGAAAAACACCCCCCGGGTTTTAAAAAAAATCAAAAGGTTTAAGGGGTTTTAATTTTTTTTTAAGGGTTTAGAAGCTTTTTAACCCTTGGTTTAAGGGGTGTACAGAGCTAAAAAATTTTCTGTAAAAATTGGGAAAAAAATTACGGTCGGAAAGGGCCCGTTTCAAAAATTTTTTTCTTTGGGCATTATAATATAGGGGGGCAAATTTTTAAAACGATTTTAAAGGGCTCTCTAAAAATTTTAAATTGTAGATTGTAAGATTGTGTATAAAAATGCCAAAGAACAAAAAACATCAAATACCTGAGCTTCTTTTCCCCCCAATTTTTGGGTAAAATTTATTGTCTTTACTTGGCACGCGCTGAAAAGCCGTTACCGTATGTTTAAAAAACCTAAAAATTTTTCCAGGGGAGCTTTTAGAACTAAAAAAAGTTAGAATCGGCAGGTATCCAATGGACACGGACCAACGGACGGGGACCCCTAACTGGACATGCTTCAACTGGACATGCTTTTATCTGGACATGCTTTCCCTTTCTGGACATAAACCCCTTTCGGGGACATGCTTTTCTTTGGGGCCCTGATCCATCTGGACATTCGTTTAACCTGGACAGGGCTTTCAACGGGGACATGCGTTATCTGGACATCGTCTATTGGACGGCATCCATATGGACATTAGTTCAACGGGGACTGCTTTTCAAGGGGGAAACATGCGCCCTATCTGGACTTTGGTTTCCCTCTGGGATGCATCCATCGGCCCTGCATCTATCGGGGGACTTTGCGTTCATCTGGACAGGGCATTCATCTGGACACATTAAACTGACATAACTTTCATCTGGACATCTTTGTCAGCTATTCCTCAATCTAAAAAACATTATTCCACTTGTGATTTCGCGCCACCGGGGATAGGCCTACGGGCCTGCCCCCCCCCCGCTGATGTAAAAAAGTTTTTTGGGGCCCCCCAGCGAGCTGCGGGGGCCGCTACACGTGTTGCAGCTTCGCAGGGCCCTCGGGCCCCGGTAGAGTGTGGTTCCCCGTGTAATGAAAATTTTTGGCTTTCCCTGGGCATGCGAAAATCCCACTCCAATTTAAGGGAATTTTTAAGAAATCGTTACCCACAGAGAAAAACCTTACTAAAACCAAAGAGAAATCTACGTAAAAATAAAATTCCTCAACCAAAAAATTTTGTTTTAGTTTGGGGAGTAAAAAATTTTTGGGAAACACACATGAAATACCTTTACTCCCCCCTTTTTTTATGTGAATTTCCCAACCATTCCATTTTGGGTAATTGCAAAAAGGGGTTCTTTCGAGAAAATTTTAAAATAATTTTATATTGTTTAAAAATTTTTTTTGGGATGAGCAAAGGGCAAAGATTTTCAATTTTCCCCCGGGGGGGGGCCCCTCCCCAAAAAAAATTAGCTTGTTTTTTTTTTTTTTTTTTATTTTTTTTCCGGTTTGTTGGGGCCTCTACCAGGAAAAACGGAAAAACCGACCCGGGAAAAAAAATTGTTTTTTAAACCTTCGAAATTTTTGGAAATTAGAAAATGTATTTTTTTGGGTAAAAATCGAAAAAATATTTCTCATAAATATCGAAACATTTACTTATTTTTTTCCCCAAATTTTTGGGTCGAATTTTTCTTTGACTTTTGGGGCCCAAATTTCCTGCCCAAAAAAGGGGGGGGGTTAAACCGTTCATTTTTTAATTTTTTTCTTTAAGGTAAATTGGTTTAGTATTGCTTTTTTGAAAAAAAAAGCCCGAAAAAGTTAGCCTGAACCCCATAGAAAAAAGGGTTTTAATTGAACTTTTTGGGGTTTTGGGTAATAAACTTTAACAAGTAAAAATGAAACTTGACATCTTTCCACCGACAAGCATTCACAAAGCATTTGGCAAAGGAAAAGGGCCCCACGCAAACAAAAAATTTAAAAAAAAAAGCTAATCCAAAAACGCGGCAGGTTTTAAGGTTTCCTGTATTAAAACCAAGATTTGGGAAGGCCCCTAAAATTTTTCCATCAAGATGGGCATAGGGAGTTTCCCCGGTAGAGAGCGAAAAAACCCAAAAAAAAGGATAAAAACAAAAAAACACCCGCTTTAAAATTTTTTTTGGGGTGAGTGAAATTGAAGTCTTCGTTTCGCTCATCCAACTAAAAAATAATGGAAATGACCCATGGTTTAAAAAGAGTAGTACGAATATTGAGTTGAGGGAAAAAATTAAAACTCTTTTTCTCCACCTTTTTTAAAAACAATAATAAGATTTTATAACAAGTTATTTAGTGATTGCTTTTTAAAGAGGTTTTATTGCGCCGATTTATATATTTTTAAAGCCAAACCCCGGGCAACGACGTTTTAAAAAAGAATTAAAGAATTTTAAAACTGCAATGAATTGTGCAAAAACCCAAAATTTTTTAATGGACAAGAGAGGGGGGGTACGAATATTTAAATTGAATGTCGGAAATACCTTCCCTTTACGTAAAACTTCCCGAACGCAACAATACGCCCACGTTATACGGACCCTTCAATGTTTTTATCGGACGATAAAACCCCGAACCCTATATTTAAAACAGAATACTAAAAAAAACTGATCCACAAGCAGCGGTTTAAAAGAAGACGGACAAAATACATTAAAATTTTGTATGATAAAACTACGTCCCTTTTTGAATGAACATTGAGGGGGGAGTACAAAAATTGGACTGAAGGTCTGAAAAATAATTATTTTCCCCGACTTTCAGAAGCAATAATCGCCCCCTTGTAAGGCGGTTCCTACGAGGTTTTTTCGCGAAAATTACCCTTTTTTTAACAAAACCACAAAAAAAAATTTGAACCAGAAGCAACAAGGTTAATAAAGGGTATAAAAAAACATAAACACCCTTATGGAAAACGTCATTCAATTTTTACATTCTGAAAATACATTAAAAAATTACTCCCGAGGTTTTTAGATCGCGCCTCAAATTATAATAGGAAAACCCAACAAAGCTCATCGTGCCGATCAAATAAGTTTCAGGCCCCCGATTAAAAATTGTTGGGGGTAACCCCAAATTTTTTGGATTTATTGTGTTAAAACCAAAAGGAATTATTAGCGGGGTATCGAACCCCCGGGCTCCCCCATTTCCGGTCGAGTGTTCGAGAGACCGAGGTTTGTACACACCGGGATGGGGTTTTTGAATTTTTGAATTGATTTCCATAAATTCAATTACACCTTTCGCGAGTGTTTTTCCCCATTAATGTAATTAGGGAAAAATGATAAAAATTTTAATACAAGTTTGAACTTTCAAAAAAAGCAAAAAAAATGTTTTTTCCCCCTGGTTTTTCGGTGTTCAAAAAATTTTTTTTATTAATCAAGAAAGTAGCATAGTTGATGCAAATTTTTGTTAAAAAATTTTCCCAAAAAAAGCCATCGAAAAAAAATTTTGGGAAATTTTGGGAATTTACTTAATTGGGGGCCAATGAGTACACTCTGAAAAACTTCTTGGCCCCCCAATAAATAAAAAAATAAATAAAATCAATTTCCAAAAAACTTACCCCATTGTCAATGATTTCTAAAAAAATTAAAAATTATTAGCTAATTTGGCATAATTTTCCTTTTAACTCAATTTTTCAATAAGAATACGTTTGGACACAAAAACATCGTTTACACGCATGTTTATTTTTGTAAAAAAACCGTTTGTTGTTTTATACTGTATTACCCCACTATTTTTTTTTCTCCCAAATTACATTTAAAAAATGCAAAATTAAAGGTTTGGGAATTAAATTGGTAAAAGATAGACTTCCATGATAGTGATGCGTTTTTTTCAGTTTCACACAGTATTTTTTTATAACTTTATTCGGGTTTCCAGCAAATTTAAGTTTGATTACATTGATGATTATAAATTTAAGAAAACATGACTGGTCATTCCCTCTAACAAAAAGGGCCCTTGGGGGTTTTCCCCAGGCTATTGGCTAGGGGCCCTCTACCCGAAAAAGTGGGATACCTTGGGGCAATTCCCCCGGGTTTGGGGAAAAATTTTTTTTATTTCTTGATTGTTTTAAAAAAAAAATTAAACCGTTTTTAAATGAAAATAACGCAGTGTAGTCTATTACTCGGCGCTGGCCCCCCGTTTGTTGGGGATGTCTCCCCGCAAAACGATTATATACGACGATTTCGATTGTTTAATTTGTATTATACCATTATTATTTATGCATTTTTTTGCGATCACTTTAAAAATAAATTAAAAGTAGGCCTATGAAAATTTTTTTTAAAAATTTACAAACTAAATGAAATCTAATTTTTTGTAGTGGTATAAAGTTTAATTTTAAACTTTAAAAATTGGGCTTATGTAAGTGGGTGTCCCTGGTTCTAGTCAAGCGGGGGGGCAGGAAAAAAAGCAGGAAATACAGGGGGAAGGGAAAAAACTTTAAAGATTCATATTTTTGTGGGGCCCATTTGAGGTTTTTTCTCGGGTGTCAATAGATTTATTAAAAAGAACCATGAAAAACCGTTGAACTTTTTTAAAAGCGATTCATTTTGTAATATTCTGTCTAAAATAATAAAAAATGAATAAAAGGCAACCCCACTTTTACTCATCTCTGGCCTTACAAATTATTATGGGTTTGGGAAAAGATTAAGTTTCTGCCCCAAAAAAATATTTTGCCCTTTGGGTTTGATTATCGGATACATTTTTTTAAATTTAAAAAAAAAAACATCCAAAAAAATTTAAGCTTTTATTTGCTTGCACAATTTAAAATCAAATTTCAAAATCATTAAATTTAAATTTTAAAAGAAAAACCCGAAAGGGAAAGGGGGCAAATTTTAAATTTTTCAGCGTATTTTTGTTATTTTTTTCCCTATTTTTTCTAATACTCTAGAATTACGAATAAAGGGTGGATTTTTTTTCGAAGTATTGTCATTTTTTACTTTCAAAGAAAAATTACACCATAGGGTTTAGGTATAGTTTGTAGTCAAAAAAAGTTTTTATTATCTGATTTTAAACGACAAAATTTTCAGTTGAAATATGTGGCAGTGTTGCTCGAGCGTTAAGCGCTTGACTCTGATTCGGGGGGGTCCCGGGGTTTAAAACCCGTCGAGACCGGAAAACCTGACTGAAGGTTTTTTTCCCAGGTTTTCCTCAGTCGTAATGGGAATGGAAAGGGGTTGAGTCATCTTAAAAAAACCCTCGGAACTCCCCTTTACAATTTCCCACCGCCCAAAAAACCCCGTTAAAGGGCACCTGAAGAGGGGGAAAGAAATGCAAACCCTTGGGGGAGGCTCCCTACAAAAAATTTTAAAATTTTTATAATAATATATTAAATTGTTTAAACCTGTAAAAATTCTCCCCCTCTCTCTCTCTCCCCTCTCTCTCTCTCTGCCACGTCCCAAACCTTTTTTTTTGTATAAAATTAGCATATAAACCCAATTTTTTAAAATTTTAAAGTTTGTAACTTTTTAAAATTTTTTGATATTTTGGGGCACCGCCACTTTGTCATCATGACCCAATCAAATAATTCAAAATTAATTTTTATAATATGGAGTATAATAGGTGACCCAAATTTTTTTGTGCAATTGCAATGAAAACCCCTTTCCCCAAAGGGGGGGAAACTGGGAAATTGGGAAAAAACATAAAAAATATGTTTTTTCTGTTGTACTCTTTATTGTCAGGCCCGACCCGGGGGAGGGCAAAAACCGGCGTTCTTTGGGATTCAAACGTGAAAAAACGCGACAGTTCCCAGATTAAGCCACCCCCCCCCCCCGGTGCTAGGCATGATTTTTTCTGTTCTTTGATAGATTGTAAGAAACCTAAGTGGGTCTCCCAGCCTCTAGAGTTAGACTCTAGAGTAGGGGCCAAAATGTCAATTAAGGGGTTAAAATGACCATAAGGCAAAATTTCAAACTATGTAAATTAAGGTTTTGAAAACCCCCTCGGGGAATTTTAAAGTGGTTTGACCGTCGATCTGTTACAGAATGCCTTTTTTTAAACCCGAAATTTTAAATTTTTAGTCCCCCCAAAGCCGCAAACACACTTTTGGAGTTGCTCTTTATGAAATTTTACTATTTAGTGCTAAAAAATTACTAGTAAAATATACATTTTTATCCCCCTTAAGTGAACGACAATCCCCAGAAACAACATCGGCCCTACCCGAAAAGGGGTTTTTAAAACGATCGTTTCGTTGTGGAATCTTCTTTTCCCAGTGTTTAAAAAGTGATAGATTTCAACAGGGGTTTAAGAGGTTTTTAATTAAACAATTTGTTTTTAGATTTTTTTTTTGGAAAGTTGGGAAATGTTTTTTAAAAGTGGGTTTTTTTAATATTTTGTTGTGTTTTTTTTTATGTTTTTTGTTGTGTGTGTTGTATTTTATATGTATAATTTTTTAAAATGATTTGACGTTTTTTGTGGGAATGTGGGGATTTTGTGTACCAAGGGGAACAGATAAGAAAGTACTACGGTTTCAAAAAGCCTTTCTGTTTTTCTCTCGCATTCAAATATTTTCTTTTTAAAACTGCCCTACAAGGCAATCATTAGGTCTGTTGGTTTTTTTGATTGTTTTTGGGAAAAAGGTGTGAGTAAGGAATACAATCTTTATGTTTAAGTTTTTCAATTTCAAGGGTGTGAAAAACTAAAACCCATATTTTTCTACTATTTGGGGGGATTTTTTGACCAAAACGGGTGGGAATTTCAACGTTCCTATTTCACCTGGGGGCTTAAGAAAGGGGAATGTTTTTACTTTTTAAAGAAAAAGTTGAAAAAAATTTTTTCCAAATCTAAAAAATTTAAAAGGTTTTTAAAATTTAAAAACCTCAAAAAAATCAATTTAAAAAACCCCCAAATTTTTTAAAATTTCTGGGAAACCCTTTTTAACTTTTTTTTCAACTCAAAAAAAATAAACCCTTTAACCCTTTTGTTGGGAAAGTGAAATATGAAAAGTTGTAACCCCACCCGTTTGTTCAGAATCGGCCCAAATGTCACGAAAATATCGCACTAAAAATCGAAAAAAGTCGTAAAAGTACGATATTCATGCGAAATATTTCTTCGATTGTACCCAAAAACGTAGCAAGTCTAAGTTCAGAGATTTCGAAGGTCCCCTCAAATTTTCATCAAGATCGCATATGTCGTTTGCCCGGTAGAGAGCGAACAAACAGACGGAAAAACAAAAAAAACAAACTGAGCTAAATTTTTTGGGGGGTCGGTGAAATTGAAGTCTTCGCTTCGCTCATCCAAAAATGACATGTTTAGTCTGTTAAATGATATGGGGAAAAATGAATGCAAAATATTAATAAAAATTAAATAAAATCTTACATACACTATTAGGGTAGTCCCTATGTGTTAAAAAACTTGATCGAGGAAATGAGAGTGGGTTGATTGAGCTAAATGACATCCACTAACAATATAAGGACTAATTCAAATAATCATAATTGGATGAGCGTAGCGAGCGAAGCGAAGATTCCATTTCACTACACTGGAGAAAAAAATCCAGATTGTTTTTTTTCTTTCTTTCTTTTTTTTTTTCTTTATTTTTTTGTTTTTGTTAACACGTTTCCGGCTAAACCTATTCTCCGATTGCCATGTAATTTTATGGAGCCCTTCTAAATCTCTGAACTTAGAACTGCCACGTTTTTGAGCGCAATCGGGAAATTTTTTCTTATAAAAAACGCAATTTTACGATTTTTTTCGATTTTTTAAAAATTTCTTCGACTTATAACACCGACATGCTTTATCTGATTGTAATGATTTTTTCACAGAACCTTAATTTTATGAATTAATAATTCGTGTGAAATTTGAGCGTAATCGAAAAATTATTTCTCATGAAAAAATCATTACTATAGGATGAAGCATGTAGGTATTATAAGTCAAAGAATTGTTTTAAAAAAGAAAAAACCCGTAAAATTTCGATTTTAATGAGAAATAATTTTTCGATTACGCTCAAATTTCAGAGGAATATCTTAATTCATAAAATTAAGGCTTCTGTGAAAAAATCATTACAATCGGATAAAGCGTGTAGGCGTTGGTGTAGGTGTTATAAGTCGAAGAAATTTTAAAAAATCGAAAAAATCGTAAAATTGCGTTTTTTATAAGAAAAAATTTCCCGATTGCGCTCAAAAACGTGGCAGTTCTAAGTTCAGAGATTTCGAAGGCCTCCATAAAATTTTATCGCAATCGGAGTATCGGTTTAGCCGGAATCGTGTTAACAAACACACAAAAATACAAAAAAAAAAAAAAGAAAAGAAAAAAAAAAACATTCCGGATTTTTTTCTCCAGTGTAGTGAAATGGAATCTTCGCTTCGCTCGCTACGCTCATCCAAAAATTAAGTTATTTTTTTATTTATTTTAATTTAATTAAAAAAAATCTTCGACTAAGTAATGATTTTTTCACAGAACAACAGAAAATCCGCGTAACACATGGCAGCTCAATGCACCAATTACGCTCATCCAACAACGCGGCGGGACCTAAGCGTTTTCCTAGTGTATCAAATACTACCTTACTCTAGTCCAATGGGGTGGTAGGGGGCACTATAGGTAAAATATCGTTTGCCTTCCACCGGAATATCAATTGTGATATTAACTAGGAAAACGCTTAAGTCCCGCCGCGTTGTTGGATGAGCGTAATTGGTGCATTGAGCTGCCATGTGTTATGCGGATTTTCTGTTGTTCTGTGACAAAATTATTACAAAGTCGAAGATTTTTTTTCAATTAAATTAAATTAAATAAAAAAATAACTTTATTTTTTTTATTAATCGTAATTTTAAATTAAAAAAATCTTAAAATTGCGATTTTCATAAGAAATAATTATTCGATTGCGTTCAAATTTTACACGAATATACTAATTTATAAAATTAAAGCTGTGAAAAAATCATTACAATAAGATAAAGCATGTAGGTGTTATAAGTCAAAGAATTGTTTAAAAAAATATAAAACCCGTAAAATTTCGATTTTATAAGAAATAATTTTTCGATTACGCTCAAATTTCACACGAATGTCTTAATTCATAAAATTAAGGTTCTGTAAAAAAATCATTAAATTCGGATAAAGCATGTAGGTGTTATAAGTCGAAGAATTTTTTTAAAAATCGAAAAAAATCGTAAAATTGCGATTTTCATGAGAAATAATTTTTCGATTGCGCTCAAAAACGTGGCAGTTCTAAGTTCAGAAATTTCGAAGGCCTCCATAAAATTTCATCGCAATTGGAGTATCGGTTTAGCCGGAATCGTGTTAACAAACACACGATAATACAAACATAAAAAAAAGAAAAAAAACACATTCCGGATTTTTGTCTCCAATGTAGTGAAATGGAATCTTCGCTTCGCTCGCTACGCTCATCCAATTACAGGACTGGTCAATGTAGATATTATCAAGTGTTTAATTATTTAAGCATTTAAGGGAGGTCGGAGAGAGGCTCTGGCGTAATAGGTATAATAATACAACATATGAAACAAATTAAGTTCGTTTCTAGGTCACGTAGGTCAAAACACCTATCCCTTTTCTCTAACAGGAATAATAATAAATCATATTCCGTAGGACTTGTGATCAGTCCGTTCCTTGTGGCGGATTTACAATGCGCAAAGTTTCGTGGTTTGCGAGAGCGCCCTGCTAAGTCTGCGACACGCGTAGCGCGCCCCTGCAGCTCGCGGTGGCCGCAACACTTTGTACATCAGCGTGTGACAGGCAGTAGGCCTATGCTGGTCAGGCGCGAAATCACAGAGTGGAATAATGTTTTCAGATTGAGTAATAGCTCGACAAAGATGTCCAGATGAACGCATGTCCAGTTGAATGCATGTCCAGATGAATGCATGTCCAGATGAACGCATGTCCAGATAGACGCATGTCCAGATGGATTCATGTCCAGATGAATGCATGTCCAGATGGACGCATGTCCAGTTGAAGCATGTCCAATTGGCGTCTGTCCAGTTGGATCAGTGTCCAGTTGGATGTCAGCCATAGAATCTACAAACGTGAAGGCAAAAATCTGATATGAATAATTACAAACCAATTTCATTGCTCTCTTCATTTTCAAAAATATTTGAATATGTTATGCAGGAACGCTTAATGTCGTTTCTATATTATCATAATTGCCTGTCTCCAAGCCAGCACGGGTTTAAGAAACAAGTCCACCACTACTGCCATTTTCAGCTTTCTCTCCCACCTTTATTCAGCCTTAGACAAAGGTGATCATGCTGTGGGACTATTTTATGACATGACTAAGGCCTTTGATACAATAGACCACAAAATTCTTCTGGCAAAACTTTAAACTCGCGATATACGCGGAACAGCTCTAAGCTGGGTATCTTCCTTTTTGTTCGAACGTTTCCAAGTAGTTGAACTCAAGGCAACAAATGGCCAAATCATCAATAAAACCAATTCCAAACCTCTGCCCATTTGCCGTGGTGTACCCCAGGGCTCAATATTGGGCCCACTTGTATACATTCTTTATGTTAATGACCAATGAGATTTCTTAGATGGGACCCTCAGCCAATATGCTGATGACTCCAGCCAACTATTAACCCTCCCCGAACTAAACCAGCTGTGGACCTTCCCCCCCCCCCCTAGTGAACGAACAAGTAGCCCGTATGTCGTCCTATTGCCGCGGCAACCAGCTCTCCATATCACGCATAAAAACAATGTATCTATACTTTCATACGTCCAATAACTCTCCTCCTTTCAGTCCCCTTGTACGTCTAGAATCTAATATCATTCCCCGCGCCAACTCTGTGAAAGTCCTGGGCCTAACACTTTCTGAAAACCTCGACTGGTCCACCCACTGTGATCACGTAGCCAACAAAAAAACAAAAAACAACAAAAAACCTCGACGACTTCGACGACGATCAAGACGTCGACATAGAAAACGGGCAAATTGAAGCACTTATACCTTGTCAGTGAGATAGCTGGGGAGGCAATACCTTGTATCTACCATAATTAATTAAATTTCTCAAAATCACAATAAACAGCTTGGCATAACTTAAAATCAATTTTGATGTATATTTAATAACTTTTTTGTAGTATACAACTTACCAATGAATTAATGGAAGGTTTTTACTCTCTCTTGGACAATTTACTTTCTGCTAGATACAAGGTATTGCCTCTTAACCCTCGATATTATATTATATTATATTATGTATATAGTATTGTTAAAAGATGTATATCTGTAGTCATGTCATGTTTCAATCTTGGACATGCAATAAAATAAGAGATAAAAACATCCATTGATGACGTTCCTTTTGTGGCAATAGCCTGGTACAATCAAGTTTTTCAATCTTGTATTGTTAAAAGAGGTAGGCATAATATGTGTAATCGTTTAAGTCATGTCTCAATTATAGATATGCGATAACACGGGATAAATAAAATACGTTGTATTTTTAATAGTAAAGAAATTAAATTTCCTTCCTTGACTACCTCCTCGACGGACGACAATGACAACACGGACGGATGATGAC